>JAJJMB010012776.1:1285501-1391181 GCA_023531105.1 Papaver atlanticum
AGCTCCTCCAAATTCAAAACAGAAAACTCCGCAGGTGAACAAAATTTAAACCTGCATTTTCCCGCCAAATTTTTTTAAACCGTGAATAAGAAGGGTGTCCCCTTAACCAAGCCGGGGGTGCGAATAGCAGGTGCCCAACTGAGGTGCCCCTTATCCAAACTGAGAGTCCGAATAACAAATATCCTCTAGGGGTGCTCCGCATAATTTTTCGAGCTGATTTTCCCAAAAATGTTTATTTCCCAAAAATACCTACAAACACATAAAACACCATAATACGTACAAAAATGGGTACTAACAATATACACAATAGAGATTAAAACAGACACATAAATGCGTCTATCACCTAGTCCAGAATTGAATACTCTCAGAATTAAGCCGCTATACAAAATCAAACCAACTTCGTATAGTTGAGACCAAGCAACTAAACCTATAGTTCACCTAGTTTCCTCAGTATCCCTGCGCCTCCAACTTGTTAATAAGTCACGCACTTGGAACAATTCCTTTGGTTCATATTCCAAACAGTAAAGGAACAAAAAATCTGTTCGGTAACAACTCTTTTCAAACAACGTGATTTGAGTCTGACAAAGGCTCTTCCGTTTAACCAATAAACTCCTTTGTCGGGTCCTTAGATCAATTTCTCAACAACTACCGAAGTAATTGTTAGACTATGCAATCAATACTATTAATCACAAAGAAGTGTATTGATGCCGATCTACTCAACTAATCAATCCAATCTATCACAAAGATAAACCGATTATAGTTGGATCCCTTTCCAGCCGAAACAAGTATTGTGCACACCAAAGATTATGAACCCAAAAAGTCTTCTTGTCTTCAAATCTTCTTTAATCTTCAATCAGCACCTGCACACAATCAACTTGAATCTCTTGTGATCAATCACACACAGAACGGAGTATGTTAACGTTGGATTATCACAAGACGTCTTTAGAACTACAAATAGTCTAAAGATCCCATCGAAACTTCGATCTAGTTTGAGTGAATCTTATATCAGAAGAGAAGATTCTCAAGCATAAACAAACTAGGTGGAATCAAAGTTCAACAACCGTTAGTCAATCAAATCAATCGAAAACTAATAATAAACCGCAATTATCTAGTTTCCCACAAACGGTACTAATAGAGCTTCTCAATCCCAAAGAAGTCTTTAAACTGAGCAGCCGTAAGAGATTTTGCCTAATTAGGTTACTTTCCTCTCCGAATAGGCGGCTCCACCAGTAACAACACAACTAGGTAGTTTTGATGGCTCTGAGGATTAGTTTGCTAGAAATGCAAACTTCAATATTTATAGACAAGGAAGTTTGGACACCAAGGAATTTCCAAAACCGAATATTCTCAAAGATATGCAATAAACACAAAATCGGTTTTCATAATTCCTGGAAATGCACTGTCCAAATATTGACCGAAATCCCAATATAAAAATCTATAATCAGTAAATGCACATTACTAATTATTATTTTCTAAAGATATGCATTTAATTGCTGGAGATTAAACAGCATATAAAAACTAAGAAACCTTAAATAAAAGATTCTCAATTTATTTCGATCCTCGGATTCTCCTTTAGCTATTAAGGAATATCTTTGAACAATTAATGATAAGAGTTACTGCACATGTTCAAAGTATGTCGAAATCTTTTACTTTGTAAGTCCTTTTTCATACTTACAATCTTGGAAACGATTTGCCACACTTCCAAACAAGTTTAGAATTGGTTCGTCTGAATTCCAAGAACTTTGTGATTGATTATCCTATCAAATCACCAATTATAGGTTTCTCGGTTCTACCAAAACAAGTTCGGTTCTACCTCCATGTGAGTATTGTGTATAGTCACGCTAGTTACCAAAATTCGGTTGACTAGGTACTAGGATCGGTTCCCCACAACTTATGGTAACTACCTCTATTCGGTAGCACATGTCCATAGGATCGATTCCCCCAAAACTACAAACTTGTTGCACATGTTCATAGGATCGGTTCCCCCATCTACTAAAAACGTGTTGCTCCACTTACAAGGATCGATTCCCTCTTGTAAATTTGTTGCACCTCTTACTAGGATCGTTTTCCCAATGACTAGATAAAAGTTGCTATTTACAAGGCATCGATCATACCATCTTGAGTGATTACTTAAGATTGGTTTCACTAACAAAAGTCATACCAATACATAAGTCAGGCCTTGTGAATAGTTTTACCAAGATACATAAACAATTTTATGAGCGGTTATACTAAACACACATATTGGTAATTCAAAATAGATTTGCAATGAATAACAATACCAATAAGCCTAGCGATTTCCCTTTCGATTCACAAAACAAGTTTATGAACTTACTTCCTTTAAACGAATTTAAAACATTGTTTCCAAGGATGAAATCTTCACTCATACCCATACATAATCACAATAGCATTCATATGATCATGTCGATGTATTATATACAAAGTTTAATGGTTAAGCAATAAACCTCGTATTGAATTCCTGAATACTATGTCTAACTAGAGTTTCATACACAGCTTCGCAGTTATGTTTTCAATATGCACGACTTGAAAGATACATTAGGGAAAGAAACGGTTCAAGTCAAATATTACTAACCTCAAGAGGAAGGATGATGTTGTCGTTGTAGATCCATACTTCTTCACATTCTTCAAGTCTTCATGTAATACTTGTAAGTCTCATATCCTAACACTTTCAAGATAACCTATACGAAGTTGACTCTAGTATGTAATCAAGCGACTCTTTAAATGAGTATTGATTCACTAAAATATGACAACCAAACTTTACATACCAACGCTTGGTGGGTTCAACTGAGCTATGCTCTCATAGGTAGGGTTTCTAATTCAGGATTTGCATCCCCAGCTAATCAACCTACAGAAGTAAAAGAGAAAGTAGTTGTAGAAGAAGCCGAATCGAGAGTTGGAAAGCGACAGACAACCCTGATTGTTCGCAAATTTACATTATAAGGCATTCCCACTAACTCATGTCTTATTCTCTTGTTTCTGATTGATAGATTAGGTTTAATTTGAAAAAGGCAAAGATATTGTGGTAGTTGAAGAGTGATGCTCGACTGGTAATTCGTTGTAATTATCATCCGGATTTAGGGGTGAACATTGGGTCGGGATAGGGTTTCGCCTATTTCGCCACCCTACCTATCGATGGTGGGTCGGGTGCAGATAATTAGCAGTGGGTAGGGAAGGTAATATGGATACCGGCGGGTATGTTTATCCATAGAGGAACTACTCATTGTTCTTCAGCCGATAAATAGTTCAGATGATAATTAAACCTTAAAATGTCAGCCGAACCTTTACTGTATACACATAAAATATAATATATAAATTTCGGCTAATAATTGTACTTTCTGGGTTAGCCGAAATTTCCTTTATGTTCGACACTTGCTAGATTTTTCAGCCGAATTGTATTTTTTTGGTTAGCCGAAATTTCCTTTGTTTTCTACACTTGCTAGATTTCTCAGCCGAACATGTGTATATATTAGTACAACTGCAAAAATTATAAGCCGTACTGTAACATGTTTTAGCCTAACCATATGTTGTTTGGAGTATTAATTAAATTGTGTACTTTATCTTAGGAACCAACACAAAGATAAAGGAAAAAAATAAAATGAAAAATAAAAAATGAAAATAACTTCTTTTAATTCTAAAACTCCTAAACCTCAAGGAGCGTTAAAAAAAATCTGGGGGAAGGTAAAATGGGAACTACCACACGTGAACCACATGTAGAAATACAAAGAGAAGAATAAGGGGGTAGAGATGAAGAAGAAGAAGAAGAAGAAGAAGAAGGAGGAGGATGACGAGGATCGAGACAAGTAGGAATAGTAAGAAGGAGTAGGAGGAGTAGTAGGAGGAGGAGATGATGTTGGCGAAGATAAATACAAAGAGGAAGAAGAAAAATGAAAAGACGAGGGTACCCAAATATACCTCAATCTAAAACTTTTCAACCTATAAGTCCTCTTACCGAAAGTGATTGTCTATGGATTGAGTCGAGACAATACAAAAAATCGGTATTCACACTTTGTGTGATCGTCTATGGATACGAGATCGGGACAATACAACAATCAAAGTGTGATTACTTGATAATAGGTTCCAACTTAACCAAACTCTATAGGATCACTATCAAGTAATACAGAGTTAACGTTTGTATAATTTACTTTAAATATTAATAACAACAATTATAATTGCGGAAAACAAAAGTAAATGACACAGCAAAATTTTGTTAACGAGGAAACCGCAAATGCGTAAAAACCCCGGGACTTAGTCTAGAATTGAATACTCTCATAATTAAGATGCTATACAAAATCACACCAACTTTGTATAGTTGAGACCAAGCAACTAAACCTATAGTTCACCTAGTTTCTTCAATATCCCTGCGCTTCCGACATTCAATAAGTGCACGGACTGGAACACTTCCTTTGGTTCGTATTCCAAACACTAAAGGAACAACAAATCTGTTCGGTAACAACTCTATTCAATCTAAGTGATATGAGTTAGACAAAGGCTCTTCTGTTTAATCCAATAAACTCCTTTGTCGGGTTTAGATCTATCTAAATAACAACTACAAAGTAATTGTGTTTATATTTATCAATCAATAATAGGATATACCAAGATACTAAATACTGATGCCGATCTACGCAACTAATCAATCAAATCTATCAAAGATAAACCGATTATAGTTGGATCCCAAGCCGATCAAGTTTTGTGCACACCAAAGATTATGAAACCAATAAGAAATCTTTTTTTTCTTCAAATCTTCTTAAATCTTCAATAAACACCTGCACACCATAACTTGAATCTCTTGTGATCAATCACACACAGAACGGAGTCTGTTAACAATAGATTATCACAAGACGTCTTTAGATCTACAAACAGTCTAAAGATCCCTGTCGAAACTTTGATCTAGTTTGAGTAAATCTTATATCAGAAGAGAAGATTCTCAAGCATAAACAAACTAGGTGCAATCAAAGTTCAACAACCGTTAGTCAATCAAATTAAATCGAAAACTAATAATACTGCAATTATCTAGTTTCCCACCAACGGTACTCGTAGAGCTTCTTGATCCCACAGAAGTCTTTAAACGAGCGGTCGTAAGAGATTTCGCTTAATTAGGGTACTTTCGTCTCCGAATAGACGGCTCCACCAGTAACAACACAACAAGGTAGTTTTGCTGGCTCTTAGGATAGTTTGCTCGAAATGCAAACTTGGGTATTTATAGACCAAGGAAGTTTGGACACCAAGGAATTTCCAAAACCAAAATATTCTTAAGATATGCAATATATTTCCAAATCGGTTTTCACAATTCCTAAAAATGCTCTATCCAAAAATAACCGAAATCCTACTAGAAAATCTCCAATTAGTAAATGCACATTACCAATTTTTATTTTCCAAAGATATGCATTTTAATTGCTGGTAATTAAAAGCATATAAAATTAACAACCTCAATCAAAAGATTCTAAACTTATTTCGGTCCAGGATCTCCTTGAGTTATTAAGGAATATCTTTGAACAATAAAAGATAAGAGTTACTGAACATGTTCAAAGTATGTCGACATCTTATTTCTTTGTAAATTATTTTTCATATTTACAATCTTGGAACCAATTATACCACACTTCCAAACAAGTTTAGAACTGGTTCATTTGATTTCCAAGAATTATGTGATTGATCAAATATCAATGCACTAATCATGGGTTTACGGTTCTACCAAACACAAGGACCGGTTCTACCTTAATATGGTTACTGGGACCGGTTACATCAGTTACCAGGATCTGTTACATCAATTATCAGGACCGGTTACCATATTCTCATGGTATTACTTGTGATCGGTCACACCAGTTACCAGGATCGGTTACACCAATTACCAGGACCGGTTACACCAATTACAAGGATCGATTACACATTATTTTGTGATCGGTCACACCAATTACTAGGATCGGTTACACCAATTACTAGGATCGGTCACACCAATTACAAATATCGATCATACCATCTTAGGTGATTACTTAGGATCGGTTACACTAATAAAAGTAATCCAATACATAAGTCAGGCATTATGACTAGTTTTAACAAGATACATAACAAGTTATGATCGGTTCTACTAACTCACACATATTGGTAATCCAAAGATATGCAATGAATAACAATACCAATAAGCGTAGCGATTTCCCTTTCGATTCATAAAACAAGTTCATGAATGTACTTCCTTCAAACGAATGTAACATTTTTTCCTAGGACGAAATCTTCACCCATACCCATACACATAATCACAATAGCATTCATACGATTATGTCGATTTCTTATATACGAAATTCAAAAGATAAGCGTTATACTTCGTATATTAATTCCTTAACACTGTGTCTACTAGAGTATAATCATTCACAGCTTCGCAGTTATGTTTTCAATATAGCACGACTTGAAAGATACGTTGGGAATGAAACAGTTCAAGTCAAAATATTACTAACCTCAAGAGGAAGGATGATGTCGTCGATGTAGCTTGTTACTTCTTCACATTCTTCAAGTCTTCGAGTAATACTTGAATGTCTCATTATCCTAATCTTTCTAGCCTAATTGAGTTTTGATTCACTAAAATATGACAACCAAACTTGACATACCAACGCTTGGTGGGTTCAATCGAGCTATGCTCTAATAAAAAAGAATAACCACCACCAAAACAACAAAAAAGAACACAAGTGCAATATAAGATATTCTTGGTTACTAATTTGAAAAATAATTTTGCGAAAGAAAAAAAAAAGTTGAAAAAGGAGAGTTGGTGATGAACGAGGACGAAGTAAACCACATTGCAACTTCGTATTGAATGTATACTCTTCCCAGCATTATATCTTTCCCGACCTTACTGGAAACAAGGTGAATGCTCAATATCTTCAATATTAATGGATCTTAAAACTGTTAATAAATACTCGTGGGAACCGCTACCTTTTATTAGTTAATTATTTGATTAACTTACAGACGCCTTCAGGTTAACAAGTACAAATATTTGAGGCTATTTTAGTCTGCTTCGAGTAATTCTTGAAAATAAGCATCTATTTGTTGTTTATTTGTTTTATTTGCACCCATAATTTGTTCTTTTTTCTAGTATTAATGTTAGGTTCGGATGATAGGTGGCTTTATTGGGTCATCCCAACTTCATCACTTCGCACAATAACATGCAAAATGGATTAGGTTCAGCTGATAGTTTTTTCGGTAGGGTCAGACGAAAATTTCCTTGTTATCCAAAATTGTAAAAATATTTAATGTTCGGTTGATAATTTTATTTTGTCAAATGAGCCGAACCTAACATTCCAAATTTGTATATAAAATCTCTCGGGTTCAGTTGATAATTATTTTTTTCATGTTAGCCGAACTGACATATTTTTTATTTCTGTATGAAAATTGTTAGGTTAGGCTCATTAGGTTATCAACCGGACTCTTTCCCGTGACTACATTTCCTTCGTGAACTTTGTTAGAGCATTGCTCGGTCGAACTCACAAGTGTTGCTATCTCAAGCTTGTTGTCAAATTTAGTTGATCAAAACTATATCTTGATTTCTAGTATACATTTAGTCAAGTCTCGGATTAAGATAAAAGTGTGTAGTTGAGTACCATACATCACTACGTTATACCGTTTTAAGGCGAAGATCAACCGAAGCTTTTGGAAAAATTCATCAACAAAAGGTAAGTGAATACTGAAACACCTATTACTCAAGTTTTCAGCTTTCTATATATGAGACACTGTCGCATGACTAAATAGGACATTACGTACATGCATAACAGAAATTTCGAGTCAAGTTTATCTTGTTAATCATTCTCGAAATATGTTGACTAAGCTTAAGAACATTTGTTCATGTTAGAGCACTGATCGGTCGAACTCGCAAGCGTTGCTATCTCAAGCTTGTTGTCAAGTTTAGTTGCCAAAATTATAAGTCTTGATTTCTAGTCTACTTATAGCTAAGTTTCGGACTAGGATAGAAAGTGTAGTTGAGCTCTAGACTCCACGACAATCATCATACAAACACGAAGAACTACTGAAGGAACTGGTGGAACTTCATCGACTAAAAGGTATGTGGAGACTTGAACTTATCTATCACTCAAAAAGTATATCTACTCTATCTCCTATCTTGAGACAAAATTCGTATTGCTATATAGACTTCGATTATACACATTTGCTATTTCGAGACGAGTTTATCTCGCTTATCTTTTTCTCGAAATATGTGTTGGTAAGCTTTCACTTTGGCCAAGTTCATCTTTACAAGTGACGAAAGTCATGTTGATTATTTCAATATCTTGAAAATTGCTTTGATGAAAAATAGTGTGTGAGTAACCTCTATTTAACATCCTCTAAGAATGTTTCAATGATTGAAATAAGAGTTTAGAACATGTAACCATCATTGGATATAAGTATATAATGTGTTCGCGTATTAGTGTATCAGTCCAAAACCGGGAACCAAATATATGCATACTTGTGTGTGTACTAAATGGTTGATAGAGACTGGGTAAGTATGCGTAGCCGTACGCATACTGGCGGAAGTTCACGTTCGTGAATTTCTGCTGAGTTTGGAAATCAAAACCAACTCAATCCGGTTACCTAAGTATGCGTACCCGTACGCATACTGGCGAAAAGTTCACGTCCGTGAATTTCTGCTGAGTTTGGAAACCAAAACAAACTCAAATCTGGTTACTTAAGTATGCATACTCGTACGCATACTTAAGTGTGTTACTTTCTAAAATTGGTTTATTCGTGAACTTAAACTTATATAAACTAAAGAATGCATATTTGCAAACCGTGGCCATAAAGTTCATGAATCGATTCGAGTGAATCAAAACCGATTTTGCTTTGATTTCTTGTATACTTCTATGAGATCTAAGCAATTGAACAACTCTTGAACTAGTTCATTATAGTCATTTGAACTAGTTATGGTGAAGATGAATATGGTTGATATGAAAGTGCTCATATGGCTAACCATTTGGTTAACTACTGTTGAACCAACGACTTGTACACGTTTAGGTTCGGTTACACAAACCTAAATGACGTATATTTCATTTGTGTATAACAAGCTAAGTTCGATCTAACGGTTGAAAGATATTATCTTGAACCTAATCAGGTTTTCATCTAATGGTGAATATTGAATACTTTGTTACCAAGGTAACTTAGATTGCAAACCCTGATTTGGAGACTATATAAAGGAGAACTCTAGCAACTGGGAAAGTTAATCCCCACACCTCATGTGTGATACTAGTTGTATAAGCTAGAGTCGATTCTCCTTTAACCTTAGGTTTCTATCGAGACCCTGTAGGTTAACGACTTGAAGACTTCATTGGGATTGTAAAGCCAGACCCAACTATTTTCTATGTAGTTGCGTGATCTGATCTTGTTGTTTCTATCGTATTGAGTATAATTGTAAAATTGGCTCGAGATTAATTTCTCCGATAGGCAAGATAGAAAAGTAATCACAAACATCTCCGTTTCATCGTTTGTGATTCCACAATATCGTGTTTCGCTAGTCGATTAATATTATTGTGAGGTGATTGATAATTCTAGGATGTTCTTCCGGAATATAAGTCCGGGTTATCGATTGGTTCTGGTTCATCTTGATTTATCAAAAGACGGAACAAAACTTGTAGGTATTTTTGTGGGAGACAGATTTATCTATTCTTGTAGACTTTTCTGTGTGATACAAATTTGTTTATTAAAGTCTTCGACTTTGGGTCGTAGCAACTCTTAGTTGTGGGTGAGATCAGCTAAGGGAATCAAGTGCATAGTATCCTGCTGGGATCAGAGACGTAAGGAGCACAACTGTACTTGGATCAGTGTGAGAATGATTGGGGTTCAACTACAGTCCAGACCGAAGTTAGTTTGTAGTAGGATAGTGTTTGTAGCGTCTTAATACAGTGTGTGTCAATCTGGACTAGGTCCCGGGGTTTTTATGCATTTGTGGTTTCCTCGTTAATAAAACTTTTGGTGTCTGTGTTATTTCTTTTCCGCATTATATTTTGTTATATAATTGAAATATCACAGGTTGTGCGTTGAATCAATCAATTGGGAAATCCGACCTTTGGTTGTTGATTGAAATTTATTGATACTTGAACATTGGTCTTTTGTACCATTCAAGTTAATTTTTCTTGTATTCAATTAGACTCGCAGATTTCTATTTGCTTGAGTAAGGATTGAATCGAGAAATTGAGATATAATTCTTTGATATACTTTTTTATTAAGATTGAGTCTGACTGTCTAGTTGATTCTCTTAAAAGTATATTGGAGTTAGTCCATACAGATTGCTAAGCGAATTATTGGGTGAGGTTGTTGTACCCCCACTTTTTCAGTTCATACTTGATGAGTTTGGTTAAGAACAATTTATTGTTTATGATCTAAATTATGATTCAAGATTTAATCATTTGAAAATAGCCTTGAACAGTGATATGTGTTGTTGATGCTATTCAAGAATGTTTCAAATTTATCATTAGAGAGATATAAAACTACTGTAAATCTGGATACAGGATAGTATGCATACCAGCTTACATACTGGCAAAAATGTTATAGGTCGTAGCTGTAGTTCAGCAACGAATTTCGGGAACACATACCCGGTATGCAAACCCAAAGGTCATGTGACTCGTGAACTTGGGATGGTACATATACCCGGTATACAAACCGGAAAAGTTCTGTGACCCATGAACTCAGGTTGGTATGCATACCCAGTATGCAAACCAAAAAATTTATGTGAACTCTGAACTCTTTTTTGTCTTAAGGGTATCCAAACCCGGTACACATACCATGACAAAATAATTCACGAACTGGATGAAGGTACACGTACTTACCTTTTCGAATATTTTCCTATGCATCAGAAGTATTTCTATGAGATAATCGGCATTTGAACAACTCTCTAAAAACACTATATAGACATATTTGATCACTTTAAAACCTATGGTTGTGACTGAAGATTAAAGTCTTAAAGTGTTATATGAAAATGGTTAAGCTTATAGTTCGTCTGGCTAGTTTTGGCTAACCTTTCATGAACAAGTCATTGATTGCTAACCAGAGTGTATATTCTGTTATGTTAATCTCAAGTCAAGTTTTTCATTTAACTGTGATTATTGATTGCTTGATTCCAAAGCTACCTTAGCTTAAATCTAAAGCAACCTTGACCTTGAAAGTCTATATAAGGAGAACCTCAAACAATTGGGATCTTTGAATCCCTGATACTATTCTTGTGTGTCCTAGTTTGTCCCCTTCTTTAAACCTTTTAGGTTTAGCGACTAAAACGACTTCACCTAGGGATTCGTAAATCCAGGTCTAACTATCTTTATCTTAATAGTTCGTGTATCCTGATCTTGCTACCGTTTGTTGTGCCATTATCTCTAATAGGCGAGATAGATAGAAATAACAAAGTTCTTCATCTTAGACTTTGTGATTCTACAGGTATATTCCTCGAGAACGATTCTGTGTTGAAATCGGAGTATGAATTACTTGTGAGGTGAATAATAATCCAGGATGATATTCGGGAGTCGTAAGTATCGGATTTTGAGGTTTGTTAGACTTTGTCTTTTGCAATCGATTTCCTACCTCACTTTGATTTTTGATCAGAACGAAAATCACATATAGGTTTATCTGTGGAAGATAGATTGGTTTAAAGTCTTCAATTGAGTTGAAGTAACTCTTAGGCTGTAAAGGACGTCATCTAAGTGAATTAATTGCGCAGAGTCTTGCAAGATTTAAGAGGCGTAAGGCTTAGTCCTATGGTGTGCTAATCTACCAGCTAGATTAGAAATCCACGTCATCTAGGACTACCTCCTAAGTCCTATGGGAGTGCTAATCTAGCAACTAGATTAGCAGTCCACGTCAGCCGGGACCACTGCCCAACGCTGTTTTGTTCAGCGCTCAATGGTGTTTGGTTCAACGTTTTAAAACTCAGCCGTCGGATCAAAAAATAAATCGCCCAGCGCTGATCCATTCTGCGAAAAGGTAATTTTTGTAGCACTGAACCATTCAGCGCTACCATCTCGCTGCTAGTTCAAGTGCGAGCAAATACTAGGAGAGAATCTAGTGTTAACAAATAGGCCACATTTTTTTGTTTGAATTGCAACATTTAACTGCTAATCTAGCAGTTGAAACTAGCCCATATGACTTAGCCTAAGGAGCGTGACTGTAACTGAAGTGCTGTGACGGTAGATTTAGTCCCAGCTACATTCCAGTCCGAAGTTTAGATAGTAGGGTAGTGTCTGTAGCAGCTTATTACAGTTTGGTGTTCAAATCTGGACAAAGTCCAGGGGTTTTTCTGCAATTGCGTTTTCCTCATTTACAAAATTTCTGGTGTCTGTGTTATTTCTTTTTTCTCCTTATATTGCTTATATTTATAAATTAAATATCGCAGGTTGTTCGTAAATCAATCAAAGTAGATATATCCATCATTGTTTGTTGGATATGACTTTATTGATTTTGGATATTGATCTTTGGAATCGTCCAAGAACTCTCACGGTATAATCAGGTTCACCGACTTGTTCCGAAAACATATTGATTGTGAGAGTAAGAGATATAAACTCTACTTATAATTCCTGATTAAGATTCATTAAAATGTAACTCTCGGAATTTTAATTGAGTTTAGTCCATACAGGTTGCCTATGAAAAAGTTGGTAGTGTAATTCGGTATCCCCGCATTTTCAAACTCATCCCTTTAGTAATAAATTTTTATTTTCTTATATTGTTGATGTAGGTGTAGGTATATGACAATTTTCCGGAATTGAACTTGGCCACAAAATAAAAGAATTTAATCGGTACATATCCTACTTCGGTCAAATATGAGTTCAATGACATTAGAAGAGGGGTAAAGAGGAGGTGTTTATAAAGTTGAGAGAGAATTTAGACTCCTTAAATGATGAAGAAATCATATTTGACCCATATAAAAAGGATTAAGAATAAGTGATTGGATCGAGAACATTTCTGCTAAGAAGAGTCGATGGGATTGAGATCATTCTTCTATGATGCCATCTTAAGTTTTCATATGTAATCAAAATTAAGATGTATACCATCAATATCATAAAACAATAATATTAATCAATGACAAAAAAATAAGTTTCAAAGATTGATAATCTACATACGAAAATCATAATGAAGATAATGTTCAACGCTGTTCAGCTACTCGATCTAGTCCATAGATGAAACCCAATAGGGTGAAATATTATTGATGTTATTAATTGTGATAATTTACAATACAAAACTAATGACGACCGAAATAATGTCGAAAACAAATTTTAATTTTGGAATCAGGAGATTTTCACACGAAGATAAGTTTGAATAACTCATGATCAACAAAAATAAACATGAAAAACAATATGATTGAGTAAGTATATGAATATAATCCTAAGTACAATTGGAATTAGTAAAAGATGAACCATACAACTAGTAGTATGTTGACTCCTGTCTATATAATTTGGTCAATAGTAACTCATTCTCTTATTCGCGAATGACTATATATTATTAACTTAGGTAACTGGTAAGATGAACAAGTAGTTTTATTCAATACGGAAACAAAATCAAGAACATTTGATCGAGTATTTCAATAAAACAAGAAAAACGATAAAAGGGAAAAAGATTGGGGAAGGGATTGGATCAAGGGCATATCAACTCCGATGTCATATTAATTTTTGATGTGTAAAATCCCATAAGGTAAAATATTAATGATCTATAGTGAGACTCTATTTATAGAGTAAATTCAAAAAATTAAGATATTATCACGATTTTGGAATATATCCTAATCATTTTATATGATACAAGGGACCCCAAGAGGACATATATCCCCACCATGATCATTTTTGATTTTGGTGAAGCCACCTCTTAGTTTCACTTCTTCGCCTTTTAGTTGGCTACCTCAGCAGTTATTTGTGTTTCGCATACAGTCCAACTGGCAACCCAACAGTCACCAACAACATTTCAAAGAACACATTTTTAAAAAGTTGCATATCGTATTAAAAACACAGCGATTAGTCACGACTATCAGATTTGAAAGGCGGCGTCCATTCAGATTTCATAATAATTTGTTGACTTGATGGAAAATAGTCATGGGCGTAATTCAATATCGCGGAGGAGGAGACCCTATCTTATACCGGCATCTCTTTTGGTTCTTCGGGCATCCAGAGGTCTATATTCTCATTCTGACTGGTTTCAGAATCATCACCAATGCAAATCTGGTTAAAAAAAATCTCAAAAAAAAATACCAAAGGAATTTATTTTTTAATAATAAACTTAAAATTCAAAATAAATAAATTAATCCTAAATAAATAGGACTAACACTAATTAAGTAAGATACCATTAATTAAGGGAAGATTAGTTATTTCCAAAAACATTTGACTAAGTGGTTTCGAAAATTAGGTTTGGGTAAATTTTTTATTTTTATTTTTTTAATATGCCTTTTAGTTTCAACATACCCCATTAAACGAGGTTGAAAAGCTATTCCGGGACCTAAAAATGCAGAAGACAACGAGTCCGCAACTCCATTTGCTTTCTTGTTCGCAAATTGACCCAAAAACAAAATAGATTAGTTGTTCTGTTTTTTTTTTAATGCTTGAGTATGAATTTGTTGGCATTGCCATTTGGGCGATGCTTTACTTTAGACATTCTTCACATGTTGATGGCTCAGCAATCTTTAGCTGACGATTCTTGATTGGGTAGTTGGTACATTGTACTAAAGAAAAGAAGAAGAAAACAATTAAAAAATAAAAAGCTGTTGGGATCACTTATGTTTGATCGAAATTTAACTCAAACCTCAACAAATTAAGACTCCCCACACTACTTATCTAATGAAACTAGAGGAAACAATTCACGAAGACTGAAGATTAATCAACTATGGAGGAGCTATGGAAATTCATTAAGGTATGGTCTTCAGTTTTCATAGCCTTGAGTTATTGTTACTTCATAGCTTCAAGAATTCCCAAAGGAAAAATAAGATTGATTTCTGTAATCCCAATAGTATACTTGTTCATCATTCTTCCTTGGGAACTCGATACCAACCTTCTTAGAGGCCCAACTACTTTGTATCTTGTTTGGTTTGGTAATTTCAATGTTCTTCTATTTTCGTTTGGTAAAGGCCCTCTATCTCCAAAAGATCAACCAGTTTCGTTCTCAAATTTCTTGGCCCTTGCTTGCCTACCTATCAAGGTCAAGCAAACAAGCAAAAATAAAAATACTTCATCTCTCGAATCACCATCGGAAATCTCGAAACCGCCTTTGCATTTCACGATCAAAGTTTTGGTTTTGGCGATATTAAGTATTGCTTGTGCAAATAAAGAAAACATTCATCCAAGACTTCTGTTGGTTTGTTATTGTGGTTATTTCTATATTGGCTTGGAATTCACACTACTTGCTGTTGGAGTCACAACCGCAAAACTTCTAAACTTAAAAACGGAACCAGTTTTTAATGAGCCTTACATTTCAACATCACTACAAGATTTTTGGGGCCGAAGATGGAATATAATGGTAACGAATATTCTACGAGTAGCTGTATATCAACCCGTCAGGAAATGGGGTCAACTACCGGCCCTGATCTCGACGTTCGTCGTTTCAGGAGTTATGCATGAAGTTATATTCTTTTACTTAATGGGGGTGAATCCTACATGGGAAGTCACTTCGTTTTTTGTTCTTCATGGGTTTTGTGTTGGTTTAGAGAATAAGGTGAAAAAGTTGGTTGAAGGCAGGTGGAGGCTGCCTCCATTGGTGTCTAGGACGTTGACAACTGGATTTGTGTTGCTAACTAGTTTTTGGTTGTTTTTTCCTCCGCTCATGAAGGGAGGCTTTGATGAGAAGACAAGGAGAGAGATTGTTGCATGCCTTGATTACTTTTCTATGCAAACGACACACCTAGTTATGATGCCTGTGATTAACAAGTATAAGAGTTTATAATTCTGTAAGAATATTTTGTTGAAGGGCGATATACTGCTGGATCTCTAAACACAACCCTCCCACACTGTGGATCTTTGTTCTTGTTTTCTGGTTGCTCAGTCACCACTTCCCCAATTCCTTTGTACCCAAAATAATGACATGGCAGATGGACATAATTGTGGTCTTTACTCCTTTCTTTGTTTCGAGAAATCTTGCAATCAATAATAATAGAAACACCATACCGTTATTATGAGATTTCTTATCTTGTTCTTATGCTAAGCAAATTTGGGAATTCTTTGGATTTGCTGCAAACAGGCTTCTCACCCTGAATGGTTCCACTATGGACTTTATTATGAATTGGACAACTGCTCGTTTCTCTATTCGTGGTAAAGAAATTTGGAAGCGCCTCTATGCTGCTGTTTTTTGGATGATTTGGTTGGAACGAAACAATCGTACTTTCAACAACAAAGAGCGTAAAGTGGAGGACCTTATCAATGATATAAAGTTACTGGTGTTTAAATGGGCAGCATACTCCCCTTGTATGACTGGTATCTCTGTTGGTAATGTTATTGTAAACTGGAAGGATTTATTGTTTAATCCTCCTTGAATTTCTTTTTTTCCTTTTTTTCTTTTCTGGGTTGTTCTTCCCTGTTTAGCTTAGTCTAAACCTTTGTTCCTTTATTCTGTTTGGTGGTTGGGTGCCCTTTTTGGCTCTCCTTCCTTCTCTAATAATATTTATCTTTACCGAGCAAAAAAAAAAAAAATGTTAAAACTTTTATATTCATTCTTGATTTTAATTAAAGGCCAATCAAGCATGTATCAAGGCAAGAAGGTGAATCACAACAACATCCCATCCCATGACCCAAAAATGACCAGCAATTATAACACCACGTCGCTTGTGTGGGAAAAGCTAATGAAACAGATTCAGAGTATTATTAGTTATTAGAATACGAGTGAACTATTACAAGGAAGGATAACTCTAAATATAAAGTTAACTAGGATGAAACCCGTGCTCTGCAACGGGTAAGAATTCTGATTTTTCGTTATATCAATTGCTCGACATTGTCTTTCCGTGACCTCAATTATAACACTAAATCGTTTGACAATTCATACGGTAATAAGATTAAAACCGATAGTTCCGATTGAAGATCGGTATTGTTACATGGATTTTCCGGTAAAAAATAGGCAACATGAATCAAGACTGCTACAACATCATATTCTTTCCATTGGTACATTTACTCATTTACTCTATCACCCCCTGCAAACTTATAGTTCTGCAAGTACATAAGTTTGGAAATAAAAGAAGTAAACAGAGTAACTCCAAATCCTTTAGTCATAACATCAGCTACTTGATGCTCAGAAGGAACATAAGAAACTTGCAAGAAGCCAGTCTTCACCAGATTGCGAATGTTATGATAATCAATCTCAATATGCTTGGTTCGAGCATGAAAAACAGGATTCACAGCTAGACTAGCAACACTGGTATTATCACAAAATAAAATTGAAGCAGAGGATAAAGTAATACCCAACTCTCTAAGAAAATAGGAAATCCACAATATCTTAGCACTAGTGACCGCCAAAGACTTGTATTCTACTTCAGCAGAAGACGAGAGATAGTAGGCTGCTTCTTAGAGCTCCAAGAAACCAAAAATTTCCAAAAAAAATACGGTATCCAGAGGTTGATTTGCGTGTATCAGGGCAGCCCGCCCAATCAGAGTCCAAATAAGCCTTGAGAATATTACATGGACCTGCAGATAGAGTTACACCAGAACCAACAGTACCATTCACATAGCATAAAATCCTCTTAACTAAGTGCAAATGGATAGTGGTGGGTCTGTGCGTGAACTGGCGGACATAATCTACTGCAAAACATAAACCAGGCCTGGTGAGAGTCAAGTACCCCGATACAATGTAGCATCTATATCACTTAACATAACACCATGATGGACTGAAACCCTTGGACCAGTAGTAATTGGTGTAGTGGCAGAGCTACAATGTAGCATATCATCTTTTTGAAGCAGTTGAAGATCATATTTTTTCTGAGAGAACAGAATACTATTTGAGGATCTCTGACATTCATTACTAAGAAAAAAATAGGGTAATTTGGAAATATATGCCTTTTTTTTTTTTTCGTTTTCAAATATATGCCTGTTTTTGTAAAGTTTCTAATATATGCCTATTTTGACCAAAGATGGT
Source organism: Papaver atlanticum (assembly GCA_023531105.1). Lineage (NCBI taxonomy): Eukaryota > Viridiplantae > Streptophyta > Magnoliopsida > Ranunculales > Papaveraceae > Papaver > Papaver atlanticum. The sequence continues at coordinate 1,303,562 of JAJJMB010012776.1, forward strand.
TAACGGAAAGTTAGAGCAGTTAAGTCAAGGAAAAAGACTTAAAAGTCCTCTGAATCGCTGAGTTTTCACTGTAACTCGGATCAGGCATTGTGTAACCTATACACGTGGCGAATTTTGACACTTCATCACTAGTTGCCACGAGGAAATAAGAACAAATGCAAATTATAAATATGGAGAATTTGGAAATTGTAACTCTAAATTTTTTGTAACAGACACAGATAGTATTATCAAATTCATAAAAGAAACATAAGATTACAGAATCATATTACAATATAAGTGTGAGAAAAAAAAGCTACTAAATGAATTGTTCGTCAAGAAGTAGGAAGGAAAAAAAGCAACTAAATGAAGTGCAATTGATTCTTTCAGAACTGAAATTGTTTTATTCAAAATTGTCATCTAACATTCGTCTATAAGCATGGTTGCATTTACACATGTGCTTCTCTTTATGTCAATTGTGTCAAAATTCAAACTAGTTGCCACTTGTGTGAATCATAAAATTTTGCGCATGTTGAAATATGCTAGTCGAAAGACTCGAAACATACAAGTATCCAACAATGCTTGGAGTTGCAAGAAGTCAACTTGTTTTGTGCTAAATTAAAGCTCCCTTGTCTTACCATACATATATACTCTTTTTGTAAATCATGTTTCCAAGAAACAATTACGAAGCATTAAAGATAGTACTGAAATATACCCAATCATATTATGACTCCCAACCCATCATTGAAGCATAAAGTTAATAAGTAGAGATTATCTACACATGCAATGTATGAACTATGAAGTGCCAACAAATTTTAAAGTTGTGAATTAAGATGATTGCCTTGTCAGTTCTTCCAAGAAAATGATATCATCCATTACGAGACACAACTACCCTGTACATGAGACACGGAGTTAATAAAATGAATTTTTCTAGGTTACATCCATACATTGTAAGATGAACACTCCATGAGAAAATGTGCATCGGTTCAGTTGAAGTGATCTGCAAATGACATTTCTAGTCGTTCTTTACACCACTGAAGGGTAATTAAGTAAACAGCACATCAAAATATCTTACTGGTCAATGAGAAATTGACCAAACTTGTGAAATATTGACCGGGGTTAACGGAAGTGGATGGAAAAGTGGAAACATGCATGTATTTGAAAAGTTTTAAAAAACAGGCATATATTTGTAAACATGGTTTCAAACAGGCATATATTTCTCAATTTTTCAAAAAAATACAAATCACCCAAATCCTTCATAGAAAATTCTTGCTCAAAACAGAAACAAATGAAGTAAGAAGCTCAGAAGAAGATCCTGTCAAGAGAATATCATCTACATACAATAAAAGAATGATTTTCTTGGACCAAGAGTTATAGATGAACATAGATTTATCGCATAAAGACTTGACAAAACCATGTTATGTAAGAAAACCACTAAATCTCTCAAACCAAGCTCTAGGAGCTTGTTTGAGACCATACAAAGACTTTTTGAAACCAAGATAATCAGGATAAGTAGAATCCTCAAATCCTTTGGGTTGTTTCATATAAACATTTCCATGTAAAAAGTCATGTTAAAAAGCATTCGATACATCAATTGTCTAATGGGCCAATTTATGGATAAAGCCAAAGTAAGAACATCTAATGGTTGAAGTCTTGACTACAGGGCTGATTCTAAGAAATCAACACCATATTGCTGTGTAAAGCCCTGATCAACTAGCCTAGACTTGAATCTTTCCACTGACCCATCTGAATTGTACTTGATTTTGTACAACCATTTACTGCCTAAGACATTCATCCCATCAACAAAAGGAACCAAGTCCCATGTACCATTGTTCTTTAAAGCAGTATGCTCATTCCTCATAGATTCACCCACTTAATATCTTTAGCTACATCCTTATAATCCTTGGGTTCAACATCATACTGAAGAATAGAATGAAATACACATGACAAAGAATACAAAGATCAATGATGAGCAACAAAGTCAGAAGGAAGAAATTTGGGCTTTGAAATGCCAGACTTGGATCAGGAAGTGATAGTATAAGTAGAATCTAGCTTGAAGGAAAGAAAATTAGTAAAGAAAAATTAAGATTTTGCTGTAAAAATTGATTAACAGGATTATTCATGGATTGAGAATTAGATGTAGCACCAGTATCTGGAGTTGAAGGAATAGTCATCAAGAGATAATTAGGGTTTAGATGAGAGAATTTGTAGATCTGAAGGATCAAAACCAATGGTTAATTATTTGATACCATGTGGGAAAAGCTAACGAAACAGATTTAGAGTATTATTTAGTTATTAGAAAATGAGTGAATTATTACAAGGAATGGATAACTCTAAATATAGAGTTAATGTGTCTGAAAAGATAAATACACCCAAAGTAAAAGACACCCAACTCCCAAACACTCATTTACCCTAACAGCTATTTGGAGACGCCTTCAACAGACTTTATCACATTACATAAAGACCCAGCTGTTCACAGGGCCCATATATGTTATATACAGGACCGAAATCTAAATGACTACCGAAGTTTCAAAAAAGCAGATTTCTTTTTTGATTCTTCAATGTCATTTCCACCACCACTAGCCTCCTCAGACAAAATCCATCAGAATTCATCGATTTGTTCCTCGCTGGAGCTTCAAATTCGAATCAACAAGGTTTGTGAATCAAAGAACAACTCAAAAGCCAATCCCATAAGATGTGAAATCAAATTGACTTGATTCTCGGATATTAATCCCATCAAATCTATTATGTAACCACCTAAGAAAAACAACTTTGATTTACTCACAAACAAGAAAAAAATTCAGTAATTCATAAGCCCTAATTACACCTTCACAAGAAAATCTAAAATTCAAATTACCAACCCACTGCACCTCTTCTTCTAATAGCTGGTTTAGTAATTAATCTTGAACATTATCTCTTAATTTTTTTTATTGTTTGTTTGATTTCTGAAATAACAGACCTAATAAGCAATAATGCCAAACTGATGTCCAAAGTGTCCAAGGAATTACCAGCGCCGAGTAACCTTGTATGATTATACGAATTGGAAAGAAACTTTGTTTTGAAGTTACTTAGGTTTTAAAACAAACAGAGAAGAGAATAAGTTTGGGAGTTGATAAATCAGGTTTCTATAATGTAAGTGTTCGCTGATCATCATATAGGATTAAAGTTTCATGGGAACAGGGGAGGAGGAGGAAACAGACGGTGGTGGGCGGTGGTTACTTTTTGTGTTTTTAGAACGTGTGTTTATCACTTTCATTAGAAAAATTGGCCTTGTAAAGTTTTCGTACCCGTATTCAAGATGCCGGCCCTGTTAATATCCACGGTCTACATAAAAGCTTCAATGTACACAACAAATTGATAAAAACAACTATATGTTATAAACGTGTAACTATGTTAAGAATATCTAGAGTAAATCTCGTTTATTACTGGGATGCCCTTGTGTCTAGCCCTATAAGTAGAGGCCCTAATGTTTGTCTATTGTATTGATGAGAATTTCTCCCTTCTTCTTCCCCTTTACTTTGTGTCGCTTCTCTATTTTCTCTATTCACAAGACGTTATCACGCACGTTTGCTCTACCAATGAGAATATTGAAGATTAACAATATTTATATCTAACCCTCTCTCTTGAATCGATTATTATTATTTTCTTCGGTTTATTAATGGGATTCTAACCAAATTTTTATTGGCTTATTTTAGGTATAGGTATACGCCGTGACCTTATCACGGCAAAGGTGTTGCAGTGCCCTTACAGGTTCACATGAATTAAGATGATAACAATCACTTAATGGCGCATGTGGGATATAAGCCTTAACGAGATGACCGCATGATGAATAGTATCCTTCTATTCATCCTTTTATATATATATTTTTGCTTTATTCTTTTGATTAAGTTTTGTCTCGTTCTGAATAGTTAAGGCATCAATCTCTTCTAGTATAAAACGGAAAGCCATGTATACCCTACATGGTGCTAAGGGTGGGTGCATCACCTGTCAATATTAACGGAGGTTCTATTTTTGCCGTATCATGTATCGTCGATCGTGTACGATTCCTCCCCTGTAGAGTTTATATATATCCTCACAACTACGGGAATATGATTACGGTCATCCTCCAGGTTTTTTTTGGGCACCATTAAAATTGATTAATTAATCTTGTATAAGATATGATCCATTGAAGGGATATGGCTGATCAAGTTTTTGGTATAAGTTGATTTTTTCTTTCTTCTTAAATTTTATCATGGAGAAAGAAAAATCCATCCAAAGATAGTTTACAGTTTCTATTCCTCTAATGAAACTGTGATCATCAAAAATAAATATTTTTTTTCTTTTTCTTTTCTAAATTTTTCATGGAGAAAGAAAAAAAATCCATCAAAAAGATGGTTATAGTTTCTATTCCTTCAATGAAACTGTATTCACCAAACATTGGTGTCATCACAATTTAATTATCTTTACGGTAACTAATCACATGCATGGTTCATCAACCTCCATCCAATTAAATTTGGTATCTTCGTCCATTGGATGAAGATCATGTGATTTTTATTCGGTTTCTATTTATTTACATGAAACCATCCATCTTATGACGATGTGATATACCAATTGAACTTGATTTCCTCTCTATCAATTTTATCGATGAGGTATAACTATATTGGCATTACTTACAATATGGTTCTATTCTTACAAAGGAACCATCCAAAACAAATATTGATTGGTTTCCATTAATTCCCTACAAGAAACATCAACCATTTTTCCCCCATTAATTCCCTACACGAAATATCAACCACATTTTTTTCTTGTGTTCTTAAAAAGAAATTGTTTCTCTATCCTAAAATGAAATATCGTTATTCGGGCATAAGCTAAATTGCAAATACAAGTAAACATTCCTAAGGGATATTAAACAATTTAATTTTCCTCCTGATATTTATCTCCAAAATTTTGAACCATTCCACTTGTAGTTGGTATACGGTAGGGCTTAAAAGATCAATGGGTGTGCACCCGGCTTGTTAGCCTATATTATTAGTCCTTGTAGTGACTAAATTTATCTTGAATTTGTTTCCTTTTGAAAAAGAAAGTGTGCATAATCTCATTCTAAATCATTATCTCATTGGCCATAGAGGTCATGTAATTATTTAGAGATTTATTTACATATTTTAAAACCTATGGTTGATGTTAAATTTGTATGTCAAGTAGACTATGACATTTTATTTTTTTATGACATTTTTTATGACTCTAAAAGTCATTATTTACAGTCCAACTGGTGTTGTTAAAATCCAGAAATTATTATGAGTATATGTCCTCAATTTAATCGGATAATACTCAACGAAACTTGTTTTCGTATATGAGATGAAAATATTTCTGCCATAATCAGGGGGAGACTATACATTGCCAGAAGTTGGTATTCATTAACTTAAAAGTTATATCAATTTCTCTCCCATCATAATCAAATTGATAAAGGCTGTCATTATATGATTGGCGTGAATGTCTCATTTTGCTTTTATATAAGCTTTTGCCTCTTGAAGAGGAAAATCCAATCACATCTAGCAAACAAGTAGCACTCTATACGAGGCTACTAGTAGTGCTCCAATTAAGTGTACCAAATTCACTTTCTCAAATATAATATCTCCTCACTTGAAGATGAGGAGATTATAATGCCAGTGGACGCTGGTACCAGTAATTGATTGAATTATTCAATATATGCATGCATTTGAGAATTATGCGGGATCATAGTAAGTTAATATGATTGTCGATTATTCACGGTAGCTACTAAAATAATAAAAGATGGTGATTGTTAACCCCTCTGCAGAGGAATATCGACATATGTGATTGGTCGCATATAATCCAAATTAGGCTGAATTAATTTCTCGATTGAAGCAATTTTGGATCCAAGACTTGACACCTTAAAATTTCCAAGCCGGTTAATTGCATGATGGTGTTGTCATAATGCGTTCGACGAGAAATATTTTTCGTTTTAAAACGATTTAAGGGTTTTAGTTTTTTTAATCAAACCCTAGGATTGATTCAATAGCATTTGGTTCTCCCTGAACAATGCATTTGGCATGGTAGTCTTTGAATGACTTGTATTGCATTTGGAGAATATGTTCTAATTTGTAATCCTTGTAGGATTCAAATTATATCCAGGCAGCCACCTGACACAAGTATATCAGGTTTACAATCCTTTAATTGTTTTTTAATATTTTTTTTGCAAAATACCAAATTCCGTATTAGTTGATGCTATCAACTTTATTGGTCTCTTGAAGAGTCCTTAAAAACACCAAAATCCACGCTTTAGCAGCATATATTCTATTTTCTTTCTTTCTTTCTTAAATCTGCAGTTAGAATTATGCTAGCTTAAACTTGTCTTTGAGATAGACTAGAGTTATGATTTTGATGCTCATTTTCTGTAATACTCATATTGTTGAGTTATCATCCATATTTACGTCAAAAGTTATACTCTTTTCCCTTCATTTCAGTTTTTGTCCCATGTGGTTTTCATGACAAGGTTTTAATGAGGCAACATCCCGTTGGCGTTTAATTTTCTTTCAAAATGTTGATATTTGTGCTCTTTTTCCTTCGTCCAATTTTTTTTCCCATTGGGTTTTTAATGGCAAGGTTTTAGTGAGGCAATTTATTCAACATGGTGATCATCCAAGGGGAAGTTATATAATTTCGATTATTTGGTGGATTCCCACCATTATCTAGGTCACTTTGTTTGACCAAAATAACATAACAAGCACTTAGTAATTGGATGTCATTCCGATCCACACAAGGTATGACCACAAATACAACTTTGTTCACTTATGGTAATTTATCTACATCTTGGCTCTATGTTGAATAAACTACATCAACAACTTCTGCAAATCATCTCGGAAAGCTAGCAATCCATGGCACAAGTTCTCAATGTGTTGAAGAAGAATGTAGACTCCGCAAAAGTATTAATCGAAGACAATACTGCTTGTGCAACACAAAAGAAGACTTCATCAACTATCTAACATCTTCATGAAAGCACAGTAGCCTTCTACATTCAAGAAATTCGTTCTTCAAAATTGGAAGTCTCAACTCAAAGATTTGCACGCCAAGATTTGACTGAAGTATTTATCAGGGGGAGCGCCATCATCAAATTAAGGTGCATTCACTGGACTTTATCGCGTTGTACTCTTTTTCCTTCGTCAAGGTTTTGTCCCACTGGATTTTCCTTGTTAAGTTTTTAACGAGGCAACATTTGCGTGTCCAACACTGTTTCGAGTCTTTACATGTTTATGCAATTTCAGGTTTTTCTCTTTTGAGTTTTCCTGGTACGTTTGTAATTAACTTAGACACGGTGTCATCAGGGGAGTGTTATAAACGTGTAATTATGTTAAAAATATCTAGGGTAAATCTCGTTTATTACTGGGATGTCCTTGTGTCTAGCCCTATAAATAGAGGCTATAATGTTTGTCTATTGTATAAATGAGAATTTCTTCCTTCTTCTCCCCCTTTACTTTGTGTCGCTTCTCTATTTTCACGATTCACAAGACTATACTTATTTTTTTGTTTTTTGTTTCGGCCAGCGGAACAATATCCAAGGTCCACGATCGAGGAAAGCAGGTAAAGAAATTAGAATGCTAATTAAATTTATTTCCTAGAGCAAGAAAACTTGATCGAGGAAAAGCCGAAAAAAAACCCTCTCATGCTACCCTACTAAACTGTAGTTCTACCTTAGAATTTAATCGTAACTTTTTATTATCAGAGATATGCTATACAGATTAAGCTCTTGCCTCTCTCGCCAGACATGGAACCTCAACGTCAATAATACAAGTATCTCGCACCAGATATCACCTAGATCGTGTTTTTTTTTTTTGAAGCATTCTTAGATCGGTTATAAAATCTGCTAAGATGCAACTCCTAGTTCAGTCATGACTTTGTGAATTATGTGGGAATAGTTTACTGGTCCTTCTCAATAACTGCTGCTATGGTTGTCTTTCATCCAATAATTCAAAAAAAAATAAAAAAAAATAAAGAAAAACATAATCTTCGTCGCATCTGTCGTTCATCCATCCCCACTTGCATAGTGGGCTTTAAGTAAGTTTCGTTTCAACTTTCAGTCTGTTGTCCAAGATATTCCCAAACGAACAACAAGCTTATACTTTATGTTAGTTGTGAGTAATTAGATAGATACAAATCAAGAACAAAACTTCAAAGAAAAACACCGAACAGTAACATAATTAGTAGTTTCAAGGAAGTGATAACCAAAACTAGTCAAATGAAATAACTAATAAGAGGTGGTCTTCCTACGTACATCTATAGCTATGAATTTTTTTGCAAGTTTACGAAGTGAAAGCAACTAAACCTACATATTCGATCGGAAAAAAACTTACAGTATTGTGTAACTCATGATTATGCACTTGAATTTTCGATGACTTTAATTCTGATTCAAGTTCACATATTTTACATGTTGGTGTCTTCGGATGACTTTAAAACCCTCGAGCCAGATGGTTTACTTGCTTTAGAAGAGTATGTGATCTGAGCTAGAGAATAAGTATCTCAGTAACACTAGTAATCTTCAACTTACCATCATCTGGTTGATCGACACTTTTGTTGATGAGAACTAGGGGTCAAGATGGTCAAACTAGACGACCATAGTCAAGAGGTGGTAGTCGGTACCTATCAACGACATCATATTTAATTGGTTACAGTGATTGAATAAACGATGTAGACCCAACCTCGTGTGTTTTCATTGGTCATAGGTTAGGTTGTAGTATCTAAAGACTTAAACGCTTAGACAAATAAAGCTTCCACGTTGAACGGTGAGGAAACTCTCGCTTCCTATTGGTAGAAATAGGTTTTTTTTTGAGTTTTGTGAAACGAGCGTTTTGGTGAGGACACTTGGCAACGAATGATTGGTGTAAAAACAATAGGAAAAAAAAAAAGGAAACCAAATTCAATTTAGAATTCATGACCTGAAAATATTAAGGTGATGACACTTGGCAACCTATAGTTGGTTTAAAAAATTACAAACTCAAAAGGAAACCTAACTTACCGTGTTTGGAATTTTATGGAAGTCCAAATTCAATTTGGAAATCGATTACCTACTATATTAGGACTTTTTTTCTTCCAAATTAACATATAAAGGGGAAAAAAATCCACATAATTTCTGCGAAAATAAAAGTACAAAATAAATAAAATCTGCAAATATTTTTCACCTATTTAATGTATTTGCCCCGCCACACCAAATCAAAAATATATCGTCACGGGGAGGGGCGAAGCCCCGTGCACACCAAATAAAAAATGCAAGGCCACGGGGCGGGGAAAAACTCCGAGTACACCAAATAAAAATGCATTGCCACGGGGAGTGGCGAAGCGCCGTGCACACCAAATAAAAAATGCACGGCCACGGGGTGTGGCAAAACCCCGCGTACACCAAATAAAAAATGCATCCCGCACACACCAAATAAAAAATCATCGCCACGGTGTGGGGCGAAACCCCGCGTACACCAAATAAAAAATGGACAGCCACTGGGCGGAGCAAAACTCAACGTACACCAAATAAAAAAATGCATCGCCACGGGGCTGGGCAAAGCCCTTCGCACACCAAATAAAAAATGCACGGCCACGGGCAGAGAAAAACCCCGCGTACACCAAATAAAAAATGCATCGCTACGGGACAGGGAGAAACCCCGCGCACACCAAATAAAAAATGCATCTCCACGGGACAAGACGAAACCTCACGCACACCAAGTTACAAGAAAAAATATTTCCATTGCGTAGCACGGGCAAAAATCTAGTTTTCTTTAAAAAAAAAACAATAGAAATCCAAAAAAAAATCGTTAGGAGCCACTATATACTTTCTGACGTCTGACCGAAATAAAACTAAAGAAACCAGAGGAAACAATTCATGAAGATTGAAGATTAATCAACAATGGAGGAGCTAAAAAGATTCATTAAGGTATGTTCTTTAGTTTTCATAGCCTTGAGTTATTGTTACTTCGTTCCTTCAAGAATTCCCAAAGGAAAATTCAGATTGATTTGTGTCATCCCAATACTATACTTGTTCATAATTCTTCCATGGAATCTTGATACCAACCTTCTTAGAGGTCCTACGACCTTGTATCTTGTTTGGTTAGGTAATTTCAATCTTCTTCTATTTTCTTTTGGTAAAGGCCCTCTGTGTCCTAAAGATCGACAAATTTCGTTCTCGAATTTCTTGGCCCTTGCTTGCCTACCTATCAAGATCAAGCAAACAAGCAAAAATAACAATACTTCATCTCTCGAATCACCATCGGAAATCTCGAAACCGCCTTTGCATTTCACGATCAAAGTATCGGTTTTGGCGATATTAACTATTGGTTGTGCATCCATCTTGTTTTGTTACTGTGGTTATCTATATATTGGCTTGGAATTCACACTACTTGCAGTTGGAGTCACAACTGCAAAACTTCTAAACTTAAAAACGGACCCAGGTTTTAACGAACCTGCATCACTGCAAGATTTTTGGGGCCGAAGATGGAATTTAATGGTAACGAATATTCTACGAGTAACTGTATATGAACCCATAAGGAAATGGGGTCAACTACCAGCTGTGACCGCGACGTTTGTTGTTTCAGGAATTATGCACGAGATTATATTCTTTAATGGGGGTGAATCCTACATGGGAAGTCAGTTTGTTTTTTGTTCTACATGGGCTTTGTATTGGTTTAGAGATTAAGGTGAAAAAGTTGGTTAAGGGCAGGTGGTGTTTACCTCTGATGGTGTCAAGGCCGTTGACAATTGGATTTGTGATGCTAACTAGTTTCTGGTTGTTTTTCCCACCACTCATAGATGGTGGATTTGATGAGAAGACAAGCAGAGAGATTGTTGCATGCCTTGATTTCTTTTCCATGCAAACAACACACCTATGATGCCTGTGATTAACAACCTGAAATGATATTGGTATCTCAAAAGCAACAGTTCTGTTTTAAGATGACATTAATTTTCAGTGAAGATTAATGGAAGAAATATTTTAAGTGAAACAATATAAGTGTATGGAGGGTACTTGTAAGTTATTCAATTCCTTAATCTACACTGGCATAAAAACAGAACTTGTAGCTTCCTGGAGTTTCACCGGTTAACATCGCAGTCCAAGATCGATAACAGTTTGTGACTTCGATCCACAGTCCATTGACTGGCTAATCATTTTTCCTATTCATTAACACAATCATAACACCTAGTTAAGAATCGCTCTGTTAGTGGGCATAGTTTAGTGGTCCTTTTCAATACTGCTATTGTCTACTTTTACAACTAATGATTCCGCAAAAAAATCTTCTTCACATTTGTTCATCCATCCCCAGTTCCCCACTTGCATAGCTTGTGGGTTTCAAGTAAGTTTCATGTCGGCTTTCCCTCTCTTGTCCTGGTTGTCCAAGATATATATCAGCTTGTATGCAATTACAACCAATGACCCAAACCAATAACAAGCTTGAATGAGCAAAAACCCAACAAACAGCAACTAGAAAGATCGTATGAGTAAAAATCAAGATTTAAAATACACAGTTCATATGAATTGAAAAATGAAAATACAAAGTTTTAGCGTAAATTTGTGCAACCCATGAAATCCGTTTAACTAGTGTTTGACCCTTTCATTTTTTTGAATTCGCATATGTATCGGAAACACAGGAGATAATAGTAAGTTAGTGGTTTCAACGAAGAGATAAGAAAAGGGAAAATAATCGTTTGGGTCTATTTTACGTGGTCCTAAGTATTTATTTAAAAATATTAAAATATCTAAAGTACCCTTTCTTTTTCTTATTCTTTTCTTCCTCACCTGATTTTATTTTTTGATTTTCTGTCTTCTTTATTTTCTCTACTAATTTCTCTCTCTTCTTAATATTAATTGATAAAAAACTTAAAACTTAAATATCTTTCAAAATATAAGTCGAAAATTAATAAATTTTATATATTCGGAAAGGTCTCGAAGAGATCTACACAATGAGTACTCATTATACTATGTTTCGGAATTTTAATTTTTTCGGTATAATAGTAGTTCATATCCGAGAATGAACACTATTTTAGAACATTGTAGTTCATTCTAGTTCTATCAGTTCATTTCGTAGAATGAACTCGTATATACTAGTAATTTATTTTGTAGAATAAACTCATAATAGTAGTTCAATTTGAAGAATGAAGTCGCAATGGTAGTTCATATTATAGAATAAACTCGTGATAGATGTTCTTATTTTCAAATGAACTCATAATGGTTGTTCATATTGTAGGATTGATAATTCATGTTGTAAAATGAACTCGTAATAATGATAATTAAGAATGGTAGTTCATATTATAAAATGAACTTGTAATAGTTGTTCATTATGGTAGTTCATATTATAAAATGAACTCGTAAATGGTAGTCCATATTGTAGAATGAAGCCGTGATAGGTGTTCATATTGTAGAATGAACTCGTAATAATAGTTCATTATACCAGTTAATTTTGTAGAATGAAGTCGTATGGTAGTTCATTTTGTAGAATGAACTCGTACGTTATTTAATTCTAAGAGTTCATTTTTTATAATGAACTAGCTAGTATAATAGTTCATTAAAGTAGTTCATTTTGTAGAATGAACTCGTACAATAGTTTATTTTATAGCTAAAAAACAAGGTAAAAATTAAAAGCTCCAAAATATAGCGACAATGGTACTCGTTGGAAAGCTCTCGTCGAGGGCTTTCCGAAAATATAGAATTTATCATTTTTGGACATATGATTCAAAAGATATTTAAGTTTTAAGTTTTTATTTATTTATTTTTATTAAGAGAGAGAAGAAATGTTATTGATGACGTCATCCCGCGTGGGTATCGTTCACCCTAGTACCAAACAATAGTATTTATGACCAAACAATAATATATATTTAAAAAAAGAACCAAACAGATAGTTGACTACCTCAACATGACCAAACTAACTCTAATATATTATTCTTAGGACTAATTGGTATTTCGTACCAGACTAACTCTAAACAGATAGTTGACTACCTCAACATGAGTCATGACTACCCACTGGAATTTTTGATGACTTAAATTCACATATCATACGTGTTGGCGTCTCCAAATTACATGAAAGTAAGCTAACTATTCCATGATCCTTATGTATTGACTCTTATACCATGTTTGGATGCCCTAAGCATAAATCAATTTCAGATATTAGAAAGAAAAAAAATTGTTTCAAGAAAAGCTAAGCTTTTACTTCTATAAATCATTCTCAAATTGTAAATTAATTTCTGACTTTTTTGTTTTCAGAAATCGAAAAGGAACTTCTAAACTGTTATCTAAACACGCTATCAGTAAAATTTTGTGAGATTTTTGCTACCATTCGGTATAAAATGCATTATATACTAGTTTGGTTAATTGTTAATATGTTCTTTGTTTTACAAATCATAGAAATGCAGAACTATGAAAATTAAGGAATTCAGATGTCGGAGGAAATTGAATTAAAATTAAATTGGTCAAAAGGTAGAACTATGAAATCACTGGAGTTTTTAACCGAGCCTACAAATTGATACTAGCTTTATCTCAATTTTTCTGTTGTTCGTCATGGTAAAACTCCATTCTTAAACTCGATGGGGAGAAAAGGAAAAGAGATATTTTGTAAAAGGGTCGTTTGTTTAGTGGGTAATTAGGGTCTGCGTCGCGGAACATGCACTTGATGCATTAGGGTCGTAAACTAACCAATGACCGTTAGAAAAATGTTAGTTTGACTTTTCTATTTTGCTAAACACCATGACCATTAATTAACTAGCGTTGACGGTTTAAAACTGTCAAAACTATTAAGCTCTACGGTCCTTTTTCATCTTCTGAATTCGATCTCCTTCTTCCCATTTGTTTTTGTTGAGCAGCTTTAGAGTTCCTGTGATTATCCTCTTCTCCCCCTTTCAAGTTCCATCATGTTTGTTGTTGCCACCGCCATATCTCCACTATCATCACGTCCATTGAAACATCAATTGGTTTAATCTAAGCAAACATGATACCCATTTTTCTCTGCTTTCTTCCCACCGTAACGATCAAACATCAGTTAAATTCATTATTCAACTCAGAGCAGCTGAAACCCATATGTAGCAAAGCAAAAAACAGAAAAACCCATACACTAAATTCAATTAAACTCTTTCAACAGAAACATGGAGCTAAAAATCTTTATTATTTAGCCCTCAACTTCACCGTCCACCATGATCACCAGCAACTCAAAATATTGGTGCACAATCTTTTTATGAGTTAGGTGAAAGAAAACTGGCAAAGACATCTCATTTTGCATCTTTAATCTTCTTCTCTGTTTATTTCTTTTTTGAATTTGTAACCTTACGAAATAGTAATGGTTTTGGATAGTTTGCATTAACCAGTACTCTCGATCCCTCTTAAATCTGTGGTTTATTAGGAATTTCGACCATTTGGTTATATTTAGATCGAATTTTGTTGTTGTTTGAAATTGTAGGAAACTGTTCGATGAAATGTCGCAGTACAACTTGATTAAGTTTCTAACCAGGTTAGGATAATGCCATTTAACCATTTCATAAGGGCATTTTGGTAATCAGAACAGATGGTCAACGTGAGTCTATAACCTTAATTCATCAACTACATGTTTTAAGACCCAGATCCTAATTAGATACAATAGTTAAGACCCTTTTACAAAATAACTCAGAAGGAAAATTAAGGGATAATCTTCCACCTGTGACCAGGTTTGCGGAATATGACATTCGATCGTAATAGATGTTACTACATGGTCACCCCGAGAAGATTCTTTTTTCTTGCGTTTTGTTTTTTAATCATCATATTCTTTCAAAGATCGATCAAAAACAAAGAGTTTTCCAGTCTCTCCCTAACCGAATTCAGCACACTGGTTCTCTTCTCCCTCTCAGACAAGATCAACGGTGATAAAGGTTTCTCAAATTCCTGTGGTTACAAATCTCTAAATGCCCTTGCAGAAATTTGGACAATGGGAATTTAGGCGTTATCTGCTGTATAATAGTCTTTTTATTATCCAAAATTATCTTGTGACACAAAATTTGCCTCATGGTCTCACTTCCCTAGTCCAAAATATTCCGCTATAAAACATCTCATGTCACTGAATCAAAAACCTGCATTAATCTAGCATCAAAAGATGTTTATTGCGACTAAAATTGGGTTACATGATCCAAAATCTACCATTATAATCCAAAGTCTGCATACGTGCTGTTCCTTAGTGGCCTAAAATCTATGTCATATTGCCTTAAATCTGTCGCTATGAAAGTATGCCCTGCTATGTTTTCGAATTCTTAATCTTCTACAACAACCCAAAACTTGACACAACAAAAGTAGAAACTTCAATACTCCAATCAATTTAGAATAAAATGGAGGAACTCAAGCAGATAACAAAACAAATTCGAAAAAATATGCATCGGCACACCCAAATTAACCATAAAGTATCGGTGAAATTATTATTAGACATAGTGTCTTTCACATTTCATTCATGTGAACAAAAAAGAAAGAAACGAGAGACGAAGAATGGTTAAGATTCTCACCATAATCATTTCTTCTTAGGGACATAGATTCTAGCCCAGAGGTGACGGCCATGCACTACGAATTTCACCCTCTTCTTGCCATTTAGAATGTGGGCGATAACTGCTGGATCTCTAAACACAACCCTCCCATACTGAGGATTTTCGTTCTTGTTTTCTGGTTGATCAATCACCACTTCGTCGACCACGGGTCCCCAATTCCTTTGTACGATCCCCAAATTAATGACAGCAGTATTAATATCAGAATCATATAATCAGCGCATAATAATAAATTCATTAGTTTTGATACCACATGTAGTTAACTAGACATCAGTGTTACTCATTTTAATCTTTTGATACGATAGATTGGTTAATGTCTCGTCTAAGTAAAATCAAATGTGTCTTTAAATTTCTCTACTGTTGACAATTGTATGCAGTACTTACTGTGTGAAGAAAGTGATGATTTGCCTTTCAGTCAGAGGAAAACCATTGGAGAACGTTATGAACATCGATCTTTTATCTCGAGGCGTTTCATCAACATTCTCCACCTCAAAGGGTCTAGCATATGGATTTAGAGGTGCTGCTGGAGGTGGAGGAATAATAATGCTACAATTTCTTGGGGCATTACTACTCTGAGAACGAAACACTTCTGCTCCTGGACGAGAACTTTCACCAACTTCTAGTCTAGAATATGGATTTAGAGGTGTTGCAGGTGGAGGAATAGGGGTGTTAGAATTCCTTGGGACATTATTACCCTGAGAACCAAACGCTGCTGCTCCTTGACGAGAAATTTCACCAATTGTTGGTTGAGAATATGGAATTAGATGTTCCACTGGTGGCGTAATACTCATGTTACTATTCCTTGGGGCATTAGAACCAAGCGATGCTGCTCCTCGACGAGAGTTGGAACTTTCACCAACAGTTTCAATTACCTCAGGCCGGCTGCCTTCAGATTCTCGTGCAGTGAACATATTAGCAATATCAAGTACAATAGCGCACACGATGTTGAGGAAATGACCCATACGATCGAACATGTAATCACGGTGATAATAAAAGAACCTTAGGCTCATTGGTTCATCAATGAGGGATGCAAGATAAGGTATATCATTAGAACTTGGTGGTTCCTTACCACTATAATTAGGGTTAACGATTTCTAAACATAAGATTGTTTCATCATAGATTGCTTGAACATCTGAATCATTATTATTACATATATTTTTAACGAGTTCGTAAAATCCCATTTCTTCAAGTAATAGCCAAATGGATAATACCATCTTTGTTGTTGCTACAGTTCTATGTTTCATAAGAGTTACTAACCTTAAGAAGAACCCTCTTTCAAGAGAATAAAACAGCTTGAGACTTTCCATATCTGCCATCGTCGAGATTGTTTTGGATCAAAAGTATGTTATTGGCTAGGATTTGTTAGCATTTTTTCATCACTGATTTTATGTGATGCCTTAGTTTCATGACAAAGGTTGATACAAGGAATAGAAAATTGAGAATGATTCAGGTACATTGAATGATGTGTTGTGGAGCAATTTTGGCAAGTTAATTAATCCCAAAATCTAACAAGTTTGAACGGTGTAATCTGGAATTTAATTCGATTCAAATATGGAAGATTTTCTCCCTCCAAAATGAGTTTTGTATTAATTTTTCATTTAATTAAGATGAGTCATAAGTTTTCATTGGTAGTATCTCCCACGAGGAAATATCTCAAATTCACTAATGAATTTTATGTGTACTTTCAAATGTGTCTCAAATTTCAGGGCCGGCCCTGAAGTCAATTATGTTGCCCAAGGCAAACTTCAAAATGTTGCCCCTCTTTACAAGTAGTTTATTCTGTACAAGTATGCAAGTAGTTCCTTTTGTGGATAGTAACTACAAACATAATAATAAGTGAGCACCAAGAGATCAACAAATATAATGTAATTTATCGATCTTATCATAATATGTATAGATTCGATTAATAAATTTAGAACATTGAAAATTTAAATTAGAACAAACTGGGAATCCGTTTTGGCCTTAAAAGTATAATTTGGGAAAAATATATTTGCTTGGTGGCTTTGAAAAATCGTAACACAAAAACTAATAAAGATGAATTGTCATTCTTATATGTTTGATAATCTATTGGAAGAATTTGATCACCAACAATGGTGGCTGATCTGTTGTTAGCCTAGTACGAGAAATTGAGAAATTGAGATTTGAGAGACAGAGAAAGGGTTTAGTATGAGAATATTTGATTTTCATTTTTAAATAGATAATCAATTGGGGACCCTAAAACTCATTATCTAATTATACTTTGCCCCTTAGTATCTTTGGAGTTTGCCCCACCTTTTATATCTAATTGCATAATAGACCAATTTTGCTTTGATATTTTTACAAAACTCCCTTGACCAGTTCACCAACTTGATGCCTTTTTGGCCGTTATGCCCAAGGCAAAGTCTTGGTAACCTTGGCTGAGGGTCGGTTCTGTCAAAATTAGTATGAGTTTTGATCTGATATAAAGAGATGGATAATTCTAGACACGCCAGGGAAATCCACTGAGATTTCTCATGGGAGAGTCAGCCCCGAGCTCAACCCAAGTGAAAACAGGGGCTAGGTTTGGATCCTAAAAAACTGTACGTTTTTCTTGGATTTCTCTCCGTACTTTGTCTTTTGATTAATAAAGAAGTTGTTGCCGACGAGTTTCAGACTCAAATCACGGATATCATCACCCAACAACTTTATCACTATGACGCCAACCTCTATTGTTACATCTATCTTTATTGTAAGTTGATGTTGAGTTAGTATGATACTACCTTCCTCTGGTAAAATGCGAGTCTTTAAATTATTGTTTTTTTTTCCAAGCTAAAAATTGGTAAATTAGAAAAATGAAGAGAGTGAGTGTAAAGATTCTCTTTTTGTTGAGATGAAGATAGTGTATTATATGCTAGAACCGTAAATGATACTCTCGTATAATATGTATCTACATTGTTGATTGAATTTGTTAAAGTTGGATATATATACATTGAGCATAAATAGTTCAAAAGATTATGCATCAATTTGCCAGTTTTTAATTTCACTTGTTTTAGCATGCAACATAAAATTCAAAAGATTATGCATCAATTTCTAGTGCGGGCACAAGCTTCTTAACTGTTAATCGCCCCATACGTGTAACTTGCCAAAATTGAAAGAAAATAATGAAAGAAGTCTGGCATCATGAGTTTGCAGTGTAAGTATGATCTGGTGCTTTTAATTACTTTGGCTCCATACCTGCAGGACTGGTAGCTTCTTCATGCAACACACCTCTTAGAAGCCAAATTGAAGTACTTTATTTGACCTCCAGTAAAAAAACTAGTAACGCCAATTGTATATAGTTTAAACAACTCTATAGATCGAAATATAAGATCCTAAATACATAGAACAATAAAATCATTGGGCAAGTAGATAAGTGCTCGATTCAAATTAGTCAATCAAATAAGCTATTCATTGTTGGATCTTTGTAAGTTGAATCAACCTAATTTCCCACAAGTTTCTCTTTATGCAGACACGCCACCCATGCTGAACTCCCACGTTTTGATATTACCACTTTGTAACATCATAATCTTCAGTAGCATCATAATCTTCAAACAGTAATCGTTCCCACTCGATTTCATATGCAGCAATATCCTCACAATCAAGAACTTCTGAAACAATTTACTCGTCAATATTAATATCATAAAGTATAACTGAGCAATGAAAATTGAGATAGAACTCACCATAGAAAGACAACTTTACAGCATGCATTCTCAAAATATCACTATCTAAACTTGGAATAGAAATAAATATTTACAAGTGCTCTCAGGTCCGTAGCTATTTAGCTTAGTCCGTTGCATAATCAACCAGATAACCGTTGCATAATCAATTCGTTTCTTTGCCGGAAAAAAAAAAGATTGTTTAATTACCTGATTCATATACGGCTTCAAGTTGTTCTTTATTAATCCTTTTCTCTACATAAGTACCCGAATTAAGTGAAACTAGGCTCTCTACATGATTCTCTGCTGGCTGATATCTACAGATGCCCTTGTTAGTATAGTAGACGTTAAAAAAATGTCTGGAAGGACTGTCCTTTGCTATGTCAAGAAAGAAAATACCATTGCCATTATACATCAGAATCTTATTCTTAAAAGACAAAAACGGCTTCAAATATTTACAATTGGTAACTGCTAACTGAGTAGTAGTGAACCGTTTAACCCAGGATTCTCTCACTCCATATTCCTGCATCACCTATATGTCTGTACGGACACATTGGTCAACTACAACTAAGCAAAGGCAGTCTCCCACCACACCAATGGTTTCGAACAACTTCCCGTCTTTCGAATATGGCATGTGTTCTTCTGGAAATGGCACATCAACATATCTATAACTCCTAATATCAAAAGAGACTATGACCTTGGAGGAGGCTCCTTGGGAGGTAGATGCGGCTGACCAATGAAGAGCTCCATTAAAAAACAAACCATGATTCTCACCAAAAGAAAACGAATAAGGGTTAAACTGAATGCTTTCCCATGAATCTGATTTTGAAGTATACACTTGAGCCTCAAAATTACTAGTCTTGTTCCAATCGGCGATTCTTACCACTTTGTAATCGTCCATGTTGGGATCGTAACCAAATCCATATCTAACTTTAAATCCATCAATACGCTCTATTAGATCTACGAGTATTTTCTTATACTCCCTAGTTGATGGATTCCATATACAAATACTATGTTCTTCGAGATATGAAGTAATCTTTGAGTTAAGTAATAAGCAAAGCAAGCCATTACAAGAACCTAAAATATGAATTTCAGTGCCTTCCACGGCAGTTTCTTCATATTCAAAAGGGTCATCTTCTAGAATAGTTAGACTGCCTACCTCTTGACACGATAAATATGGTTTCGATAACATTGAAGCGTAATCCATGGAGTATATCAGTGGGTTGTTTGTATTGCGGTGGTGATCATGAAACATAGCCTAGGGATTTTTCTTTGTATATTGAGGTGAAAATTAATAAAATTAGGGCTAGAAAGCAGATTAAGCCAAAGTTTGCATACGCACTTACAATTTCGGATGGATTTCATTGGTAACCTCACAAAGATGTCTGTATAGATTTCTTCAGGTAGGCTTGATAATGACATAGCAGCTTCTTCTGTCGTAGCCAGGGATTAGAGATTTTGATTCAGTGGATATTAGAACCGAAGCATGGAGATTATAGCATTCATAAGTACGAGTATGTCTTAACTATTTATACAAGTGCTTAAACTCCCGCGTGCATCCATCAAGACTTGCATGGTTGCGAAAAATAATACTGGAACTCCTCCGGAAATACCGTGTTCCTCGGGCTTTCTTCTCCCAAAAATAAAACTTGTTGAACCTTCTTTTTCTCGCGCGCTACTTAAGTGCTTAGGGATTTTGAATCTATCAGCATGGAAACCAACTAGTGAAAATATTTCCCGCCCACCCCCCCATATTTTTTAATATTCATAAAGAAATTATAGTATAGTTAAGTCCACAACTGAAACAGGAAAAAACATAAATTTGAGTCTAGTACAACAGTAAGAGAAACACTTACAAACCTCTAGTTACCAAGAACACCTCGACCTCGTTTAGCCCCTTGACGAGCATGAACATTGTCATTATCGGCTTAAGTTCCGGTAGTAGTAGCACCTTGAGGTCCTTTATCCTTGTTGGGTGGTGTGTTATCACCAGAGCTGCTTGTTGAAGCACCTTCTGAAGAAGCCCAAGTCCTCTTAGATGCCGTTTTCGCTTCCCCAAGCATATCCAAAGCATTATCACATAGCACGTTATCAAGTTGGTCACGCATAAATATTTGGTCAGCAACCGACATCGACTCTCCAGACTGAATTGAGCGATCCAGTTTTCTCCCAAGCCACGCAGTTCGCTTCCTCTATTTCCATTTAAAACAAAGAATATTAGATGCTTTTGTATCTTATAAAAACCTTAAAAGCATAAGAGAATAATAACAATACATACTATAGTCTCTAAAACCGCTTGGCCGGCGAGTTCCACCAAAGGTAACAGTTGTAAACTGCCAGCAGCATACACCAACTCGTCCAACTTTTTCGTACCAATTCGAATGAACTCCTTATCAAAAGATTTACGCTCCTGGCCACATGCATAGTAAACTGTTAAAACAAAAGTCATTCATCAAAAGGCAATGAGTTTAAATTTATAATAGAATAGAGGTCAAACCTCATCTGAGCGACCTGGTACTTGATAGAACCGGCAATAATCAAGTATTAAGCTTAACATGGCTGTATTGACTCGTTGGGGAAGTGAAATAGCGGAGTTCTTAGTTGATCCCATTCTATTTTGTAGCACCTTTCTGCAAATCATTGGGCTAAACATAGCAACCTCTTCTTCTACTTGCTGGATTGAACCATCAGAAGTTTGTAGCCAAACATAAGACTTCATAGCCTTGGGTTCAGACGTTTGAAGGAAAACAAGTATAAGTATGATATACAAGACACTAAGAAGACCACAAAACAGGAAATAAAAGAGTAAGAATCATGTTAAGAGTCGGCAATAAGATACGAGTAGTCGAGAAAAATTACAAATTAGAAGGCTACATTCCATCTATAATCTTCTCATACACATACTTTTATGCAAGATGATACAAGAAGGTACTAGCAAAGGATCCATAGTATGTTTAATATATAATACTAAAACGACTAGGAGCGCTGGTAAAAAGGAATGCGACTTCTCCAAAAACTAGAACTGAAACTGAAACCTTTTTTCCTACAGTTGGGTACCATCTAATTTTTTTACATTGAGGTACTGAAATAACATAAAGATATATATATAGACACTTTCACAATGGGATATCTTTTGCATAAAATGCTCAACCACATCGCTGAAAATCTCAGCTACTCCAGCTTTTTCTACTATTACGATTTATGACATACCTCTTCAATATATACCGTGGGAATAAATTTCATCCCTCATATCAATATAACTAGCAAATGAAACAACAGGCGCGTATACAACTACACATGCAGAATGCATTTTATCAACTAAAAATACATGGGAAGCCCCTATAACCTGATATTTGGGATTAAAGCAAGTCCAACACCTAATTTCAAAACCACACACCAGGCACTCATTAAAGCAAGTTCAAAACCACACACCAGGCACTCATTAACCATAACCCATTGACTTTGGTCAACTGAAAGTGACTATTATTTTACGTTTGACCTTTTTTATTATTATTGGTAGCCCACGAACTAGGTATACGAGATAGAGACTCAGTGTAAATATCAGCGATTTAGAGACTCAGTGTAAATATCAGCGATTTAGAGACTCGGTGTAAATATCAGCGACTTAGAGACTCGATAAAAATATACTTGTTAGATTTGTGATCATCATGGCGAGAAATGATTATTTTCTGTTGGGTGGTCTCAACCGTTAATATATTAGGGTAGGGTTGTTGATACATTAATTTGGAAAGACCGTACGTTATCTAGGAAGATCAGTTGACATAACTTCAAGTCTTCAAAGCTGTGCGACAATTGTACTGCCAATAAGATAAGTTTTTTTCTTGATCTAGTTTTAAGGGGAGCCTCATAATCCTCTTAAACAAATATATATAAGGATTTGAAAGCTCACATATGTAGTATTCTCTGTTGATAAGCTTGATTCTACACGGCTTCGATTAATAAGAACTTGAATCCAGGATCTATTTCTTTTACTGAAAGAGAGTATGAAAAAGAATAAGAGCACGAAATGCAGCAAGATACGTGCAATTAGGTGGAGGTAGTGCTTCTTATGGGATAAGAACCACTTTAATGGAGCGAACTTTACTATTACTCTATTAGCGACTTGTTTAATTTTATTCCGACCATGGATATTCTATGAACATACGGTAACGAGTATTATCGATCAGGTGGTTGGTGTTAGTGCAAATTTTAAGTGTATCAACAATTTGGTCAGGTGATTTTTTTCTTGAAAAAATTCTAGGGTTTATCTTCGTTAAGGAAACTGGAAAAATTTCTAGAGTTTATCTTCTCAGATTGAACGATTCTATTTCGAGTCGACTCATCTCACTAGTTCTAAAATTCTTATTAACTCATTGGAATTACGTGGGTTATGAATTGGGCTATATTTAATAAATTGAATTTTTCTCATGGGTTATCATTAATATGGGCTATGGTTAATAAAAGCGTGGGCTATATTTAGAACGATGTTTTGGGGACTACCCCAAAACAGTGGGGGACTATTCTTCCAATTTGGGGTGGATATTTGAAGTAATTTTGGGTCACCCCTTATGTATTTTTTTTTAAATACCAAATTTACCCTTGGTAATTAAATTAGTTAGTTTATTGATTAGTTAGTGTTAGTGTAATGATTAATTACTGATTAGTTTGTGATTAGTGAGTTATTAATAGGATAGTTTTGTTAGAATCAGAATTATTGAGAGACAAGAAGAAGAAGAAAAAAAAAAGATGAAGAAAAAGAGGGAAGAACCCAAATGATGAATTTTATCAGCCACAACCAGAAGATGACGTTATGGGTACTCATGTATGGCTCAAATTTAGTTAATGTAGCTTGAATTGTGCAAAAAATTGGCCAAATCGAAAATTTCAGGAAGAAATTTCGGCTAGGTCAAAGTAGTTCGGTTAGCAATTCTGCAAAACAGGTAGCCGAACTCTCCTGTATGTGCAGTTCGGTTACTCATTTCAGCATACGCAGGTAACCGAACTCTGTTTTAATGGAGGTTTTTGAGAGTTCGGTTATCTTTTTCCAAAAAACGTTGCCGAACTAATTTTAAAGAGTATACAGTTAATAGTTCGGTTTAGTCGAGTTTAGTCCCTTTGTTACCGAACTTTTTGTTCGGCAAGATCGCAAATCACGATCATTGAATAGCTAACCGAACTTTGTAGTTCGGTTTAGTCGAGTGTAGTAATTATGTTGCCGAACTGTACCATAGAAAATTCCAAAGAACAAGTTCGGCAAGATCGCAATATCTGGTATAAGTTGCGAAGTCACCGAACTACAAGTTTGGTGTTGACAGATCAAAGTTCGGTTACCCCATAGAAATTGCGAAGTAACCGAACTATATTTTATCAAAGTTCTGTTACCTATATAAATTTATCGACTAAACCGAACTCAAATTTCGCATATAAAGAAAGAGTTCGGTTACGATTTTTTTTTGCGAGCTTACCGAACTACATAGTTCGGTTACCTAAAAATTCCTACTTGGCCGAACTGTTCTTCATATTGAAAGTTCGGTTACCAAAATCTAGGGTTTTCAAAATTTATCCTAGCTATACTGTAACTACCATTTTCTATGGTTTTTGATGATTTCTAATCGATTTCTTCAACAAAAAATGATTAAAAGGAATGGGTATGAAGGAAATTACCTGCGGATTTTCATTTTACTCGAATCGGACTTCTTGGTTGATGTTGGAGAAGAAGAAGAATAAAAGAAAAGAAAAGGTTTTGAAACTGATTTTTGGTTTTAATTTAGGGGGTTAGATTAGTGGGTAGTGGTTAAATTAGTGGGTTATTAGGATTAGTTATAACCTTAATTAGGATAAGGGCAGATTAGTCTTCCCAAATCTTTCAGGACACCCCTTAAAATTTAGGGTGAACATTTGAATAACTAAGTAGTCCCCCACTGTTTTGGGATAGTCCCCAAAACATCGTTCTATATTTAAGTGAAGCCATTTTTTTTTTTGTTGGTCGTGCACAAATTTATAATTCCATGGAGCTAACAAAGTTTAACCTTCAAAACGCTTGAGCTTGAGCCAAGCCTCCTGCCGTGTAATCCTGTTGGAGGATTTTCACAAAATATATAGTTGTCTACATGTACTATGTGTTATTAGATTTGTGCCCATGCTACGTAATGGGCATTTTATTTCTTTTAACTTGGTGTGCGTGGGGTTTCGTCCCGCTCCGTGGCGATGTATTTTATTTGTGTGCGCGGGGATTTGCCCCGCCCCATGGCGATGTATTTTTTATTTTGTGTGCACGGGGCTTCGTCTCGCCACGTTGCGATGATTTGGTGTGACGGGACGAATACATTAAATCGGCGAAAGAAATATATGAAATATGTTCGGATTTTATTTGTGTTTTTCCTTTTATTTTCATGAAAAATAATGTGTTTTTTTTTTCTTTTCCCTTTATGTATTAATTTGAAAAAAAGAGTCCGAGTATATATTACTAGGAAATGACCCGTGTCGTAACGGCTCGGGCTATTTCGCACTATTTTAAGCTGGGTCTTAGACATTGTTCAGAGTTTGACTTCTTACTTTATCCAAAATTAGTCATTCAACATTTCGAGTGTTAATTTTTGTTTGAATAACCAAAATACTCCCTTCATCCCACTATTAAGTGACCTATTTGATTTTAGATTTTGTCCCACTAATAAGTGACCTATATCACTAAACAAGGAGATATTTCTAAAATTATCTTTTTAGTTAATTATAAAAAATATCAGAAATATGCATAATTTGATAGGCATGTTTATACTCGTTACGTAGGTGTTTTAAAATGCTTTTCAATGATATGAAGTTTGCGAACATCCGTGGAGTAGTTTGAGAGATAAATCATTTCTAAATTTCACTAGTTATTATCCATTAGGGTATAATTGTAAAAAATGCTTAAAAATACTATTTTCCGTGCTTGCTTTAAAAATTGTGCAAACTTAAACGTCATTTAATAGTGGGACGGAGGGAGTATATCACTAAATATGTTCTCACTTCAAACCAACCACTGTCTGATCTTTTCTGTTTTTTTTGTTTTTTTTTTCTTGATTGTTTTTTTTTTAAGTATTAGATAAAAAAACATTGAAGCTCCGACTGATGCCAAGATTAAAAGAACCAACAATTTTTTTTAGATGTGCACGAAAAGAAAGCAAAACAAATCTAAATGTCTGATCTGAGTTTTGATCATCCATGTGTCTCCTCCTCCATTGATTCAGCAACTCCCTCGAAGGGTGTCCCATCTAGTAGATGTTGAAGTTGTTTCGCCACATTTGCAATGTCCAGAGTATCGTCTAATATTTCCTCGTCCTGCTCCCATACCTGGAGAGGGCTCATATTCCTGTTATTTATCATTGGAAATTATGTTAGTAATGTGTATTATTGTATGTCTCCAATGATTCGTTCTACGTATATTGGTACTGAATTGTTGTCAACCGCATTAAAGAGTTGGTTTACATAGTAAGATGTCCATACTCCATTTCTACGGTTTAGTCTAACCAAGTTGTAAATGGGTGGTTGCTTCCACCAAATTTCAGAGGACGTATGAACTTCAAACACCATCTGGTGCAAAAATATTTCATAGAGGACCCTGAAAACATGTTCTACTCTTCATGTAACATTGTTTGGATATGAAGTCTGGTGACATGTTTATGCGTTTAACCATTTTACCATGTAAAAATATTATGGTAATAAATTCTTTTTAATATTTAGCACCGAACCTCTTTCATACGCATCAGTGATTCCACCGTGTTTTCCAACAAACGTTCTGCCACAATTCCATCGGCAACAAAGGTTGTCGTCCCTGTTCCATGGCTGACTTCCATGGTTGAGATTAGCCTGGAAGCGGGATTTATTGGTTGTCGCTATTTTTGGAACAAAAGAAAAATCGGATGGAGTGTTCAGGCATGAGTCATACCTTGCCGTGTTGAGTATTCCGGTCAAGCGTGTTTTTTCGAGACTACGGTGTTCCCGTTTCGACATATGTATGAAGCATATAGGGCAGTAAATGATTAACCACTGTCTTTGAAAGAGAGTATTTGTGCCAGCACTGTGAAAGACATATTTCCCTGCAATTAAGAGTCCTTAATACCTTAGTAATTTATGTTTTTTATTTATTTATTTGTACATAACCTTCTAAGTTTTCACATGAGTATACCATGTTGACTTAATATCGGCAATGGTAACTTGATGCTCTCTGTTCAAAGGTGCGAAAGTTGGTGACCACTGGGTTGGTCAACAGAACGTTGTTATCAACTTCAGCCGCCTAGTCTTCTGCACACGAATAAGGTTTAATTTATAATTGGTTAGCATGCGTACATTATGTACTGGAATTTATCATTGGAATGAATTATTTTTTGGCTCCTTTGTTGTTTATCTAAGACAGATGAATCGATACCTAGTAGTAAGGGCCTAAGGGGGTTGTCGATCGCTGTTTGTGCAGATAACTGAACATGTACTTCTGTACCCCACAACGCATTTGCTCACTCATCTTCTGTGCTTACACCTGCATATTTAGAAGATACTTTTAGTGAGTTCAATGTTGAAACACAAATTTTGGAGGATCAAAGACAACCAATCTCAGCGGATATCCGCCTGCTAAAATTAAAATTAACACAATAAGACACTCTATTTGTAATTCCATATTTATTCATCCATAAGCCGCAATCGATTACGTTGACTTGGTTTTATTGTTGCAATAATATTTTTCACTGAAATGAGACCCACGTTTAGCATTGTCAAATTTCAAACAAAATTGACAGTGTTGTTATTCGACAGTATATGCATACTCTTTTTTTTTTTCCCTCACTCATCATGCAGTATCGTCTGCCACCCTGTGGTCTAGGTATCTAATATAATTGAACTAAGATGTCTGCATTTTTTTATGTGAGAAGCATTCTGTATCCTCTTTTTACATGTTTCAATGGATTTTATGCTTCCTACCTCATTAAGCAGGGATTTTGAATCGCATTGACTGGTTAAGACAGCTTGTTGGTCTGGCCAGATTCTGACCTGTCCAGAATGTGAACAAAAAGTTCAGTCAAAATTTAACAACTATGAGTCGAAGGCCATGTTATCTACCATTTAGTTCAGTGAAATATCGTTATTGTGCATGGGCCTTTCGTTTTTTTGAGGTGATGAAACCCAATCTAACTAAATGACAAAATCTAACTGCATGAAACCTTGGACACTGCTTCAAAAATCATCTCAGGGAACAACCTTACATTTAGGGTGTGCGTCTTAGATTTAGGTGATGAAATCATTATGAATTTTCCAAATGGGTAACCCTATTGTTAAGCATGCAATAAAACTTATATGCTACCCAAACCTTTTAGTCATCACCGGCAGATGCAGAAAAATTGGTTACAGATAGTGATCACTGATCATGCAACGAAAATATTCTGTGTGAAATGCAACAGAGGGAATGAATATCACCCGTGCAGCAGGCAGTTAGGAACCAATGGAAAATAGAGATGCATCTGAATGGCATATATGTTAACTATAATCTCGTTAAGTGAATTACATTAAGGTACATAACATTCAAAGACTCATGTAAACCAACTTAATATGGAAAATTTCCTAAGAGCATTGTTTCCACCGAAGAATCGATCTTGAACGAATATCTCAAATTTTCGTTAGGAGTATAATGAACCATCTGATATATATAGTAGGATTAACATTTAAGTCTACATGATTGATATTGGAGAGTTCGATCACATGAGAAACAACCTAACGTAAAGAATAAATGTGGAAGACGACATAGCAGTTTAGTATGCACATACATAGATTTTATGCTATAAAATCATACTGATATCTATACATACAGATTGCATATCACTTAAATTCTTGTTTTTTTTTTTTTTTTTTTTTTTGATACAAAGAATCATATTCATGGTTAAACCATACTCATTATTTAGGCTACACCATCTCAGGCTTATTATCCCAAACAACTCAGAATTTGTGTTCACCAATTTAGAATCATTGGTGGGCGGTGTCTGACAAATGATGATTTTTTTGGTTTATTTTTATCCGTACTTTGAAGCCCGGGAATTTTAGAATTCTGAACCATAAAAGTTGAGATACAAATATATCTTTCTATAAAACCTGATATATGTAAATGCATAATCAAACACTCACCTCATTAATCCGGAAGTTTGAATCGCATTGACTGATTGAGAACAGCTTGATCGTAGAAATGTGGAGTTACTACTGCACATGGTCAAGATAAAATTAACAAAACCAAAGTCAAAATCACAAAGAATCCAGTTAAGATTAAATTAAAATGACAGTGTAGATAAATATTTGTTGACTGATAACATTAGACACTGATTCAAAGAACAGGGACGGCTGCAGCTAAAAAAAATAAATGAAACTCTAACAATCCCTATTAATCCGTCTCTCCTATTAAACTTCGGCCTACTGAAATGCCATCACTCATTATTTAGGCTGATAATAGAGCATGGCTATTATCAAGGATGTAAGCAAATTGGTAAACATGGTATGGAAACAAAGAAAACATAAAGCTCATAAAATTACTTACAGAATACTTGGAATGTCTTATTCAATCTAATATTCAGTTGTTGAGGCGGAACTCATTAAGCATCTTCTTTATCATCCATTTGAATAGTTTCATCAATGCGAGCTTTCTTTTTTGGGGGGTTACCTTGCTATGGGCATATCAACTTTGGATTCACAATTAATGCACCAAAGGTCACCATCATCACCAAGTACTTTTTTGCTACACCGATGGCATGCGAGATAGTGCCATCCACTTTCAATCAGCAGATTGGTGGCACTGGCGTTATACATGATGACATTTGCTGCCTGTATATAAAGAGTTAACGTTTATGGATTGTCGCAAATATGAGAATATGTTAACTGCACAAAACTAGAGTTTTCTGGAAGAAAAATAAGATGCACAATAACCTAAAACAGCTAAAATTCTTTTAGGGATCGATAAACTGACCTGGCAGGATGGATCTCTGTGGGCGGAGAGGAGCTGAGATATATTGTTTTTCAATTTTCAGGATAAAAAATATGGATGGGTGCTTTACCTTTCTTAATTGGCACTGTCTGTTGGTAGTCTCGCATAAGGGCACCTGCATACCAAAGAATCATTTTAGGTGGGGAATCAAACGCCGTTAATGGAAAATTGGAAACAGAGAAAGACTTTGACAGTGTGGTGAACTTATTAGGAAGTTAGTGAATTACCTTGCCTCCGGAAGTGACAGACGTGTACTTTGCCTCCCGAATTCCCCATCTAACTCCGGCAACTTCAATCAGAAGAGTTCACTTTCTTGTCACTTTCACACCCAAAAGCCTAAAAATCCACAGAGAAGCACAAATCAAACTTCAAATGATGAGATAAAACGCGAAAACCACACAACAACATTATCATAGCAATTTGAAAAGTAAAATTCATCAAATTTGAATGATTGAAAAGGAAAGAATGATTGACAGAAAATGTATGCGGAAGCAGGGAAACAGATAAAACTTACATGTTGAACTGGTAAAACGGATCCTGTTCTCGAATGGAATTGGACATTTTATAGACAAAATCCAATTAACCAAGGGATGAGTGTTTTAGTTCTGTAAAGACGCCAAATATTCAATTGGATTGGGCATGTCTTCTGTCGTTGAATGATGCATTGTGGATGCCCCATATCAATATTGAAGCACAATTTATATTCCATCTTTGAATATGACGAGTATGGCCTTGGTGCTAGTTTAAATTAGAAGAGATAAGGCTAAAGGAGTTTTAACTTGGTTTTACCATATTTGTGAGAATGAGAGTTTTCTCTTCTTCACCCTATTTGTGTTCTCTAGGTGGAATTAGATTATCTAATTCTAGAGATTCAACTAGATGCCTCTTAGTATCTTTTTAGTTTCCAATTTATATTGGGGAGAAACTATAAGTTGTAGGAGAAGAATCTCCATTTTTAGGTTCTTCCTTTATTTAAAGGGTAGAAGAAACTAATTTGGTAGATTATTTATCATTTCATTTTATCAATTTCAATTATAAGCTTCCACTTCTCATCATTTTGTATTAGAGCTTTGGTTTGATTATCAAGGGAAAGTGGTGGTGAAGTTTTTTTTTTTTTTTTGAGGTAAAAATCTACTTCTTTCATTATCAAGTAGTTTTGGTTTTTGATTGTTTTCTTTGATAGTGATTTCAAGTTGGGTTTTTCAATCTTATATTGATTTCACTATGATATACAAAAGAGAAGTTAATTTGAATAAGATTCATTCAAAGCTAATGAATATTGTACATGAAGTGTTTGATAATATGCATCAAAGAATAGGAGAAATATGTGAAGAATATTATTGGAAACTTGTAAGTCTCCATAACCAAATAAGGATTCTACCTAATGATTGTGATGATGTAAGTGAACTAGATGTATCAATTTTGGTTGGTGGATATGAGGATGAACAAATTTCCCACAAGGTGTTTGATAAAATGTCTCCACCAAAATTTGATAGTAATATGAGTCATGAAGAAAATGAAATAGTGGGTGTTCTTCCAATCTATCAAGATGGCATGAATGTGGATCAAATATTTGATTATTTTACTATCATGGACCAAGTATTATCAAGTAGAAGTCAAGAGAAAGAAGAACATAAATCATTATTGTGTCCCACATTTGGCAAGGTACTTAGTGACGGTATAAAAGATGGGGAACCATTGTATGATATCAAATTGGAAGATGTTATATCGAGGAGATCTCGAGAATAATTTCAAGTATGTGAACCGACAATTACCGGAAGCGAGCCTTCACTCAAGCTACAACAAAATGGGAAGTCAACATACTTAGATATAATTTGGGCTTTAATTGAAGACAAGTTCCATGGATTTCGTCACCGTGCAAGGTTGAGAGAAATGCTTGGTGTTTCTTTATTACTTGGGGATGCTCTTACCTATGACCAAAAAATGCTACATTTAGTGAGTAACTACAATGGAAGGTGTAGAGGTAGAATCGTCTTCAAGCAAGGAAGAAGTTCAATCACAAATGGAGAATATGCTTTGAAGAATTCGAGGACGAATTTGTTCAAAGAAGGGGAGGATGATGCATTGTGGATGCCCCATATCAATATTGAAGCACAATTTATATTCCATCTTTGAATATGACGAGTATGCCCTTGGTGGTAGTATAAATTATAAGAGATAAGGCTAAAGGAGTTTTAGCTTGGTTTTACCATATTTGTGAGAATGAGAGTTTTCTCTTCTTCAACCCTATTTGTGTTCTCTAGGTGGAATTAGATCATCTAATTCTAGAGATTCAACTAGATGCCTCTTAGTATCTTTTTAGTTTCCAATTTATATTAGGGAGAAACTATAAGTTGTAGGAGAAGAATCTCCATTTTTAGGTTCTTCCTTTATTTAAAGGGTAGAAGAAACTAATTTGGTAGATTATTTATCATTTCATTTTATCAATTTCAATTATAAGCTTCCGCTTCTCATCATTGAAGATAGAATCCAAGGCAGCCTAGGGTTTCTGAGCCGTTAAGGATTAGGGAAGGTGAGAAGAATCAATTAAGAACAATTGAGCAAGATGATGAGAGTGCTTATTAATCGCCGGTTTCTAAGCTCGATTTGAAACTTTCATCTGCTATTGAAGAGAGAATGGAAACGCAATGAAGATTTGTTGTTGGGGAGAGAATAGAAAGGCATCTAGGGCTCCTGATCCGTTATGGAATAGGAAGGTAAGAGAAATAAATTACTCGAAACGGAAGTGCTAAACCATTGACAATGCTATGCTGTTACATAAAATGGAAAACCTAATTTATGATTCGCCATTTAAGAAACATAATTAATTCACCCAGCGTGGGACGCGAGAAAAGGCCAGCCATTGGATCAATTAAATCAAGTACGTAATTCTATGAGGGAAGAGAAGATTCCGACCAATAGTTAGAAATTTCAATGTATCCTGGCCGCTGGGTGACACAACAAATACTACTGTTGTGTAAGCATTGATGTACTTGACTTCCAAATTGATTTAGGACTTCCAAAAAAATTCTAAACACCGTAAATAAATTTTTTCTTTTCCATTGGATTAAGTTAAGTTAATGACTAACATTCAGTTCTGACAGTACATTTAAGAAACCAGTATTAGGGGTGGATCGTCAAGTCTAAACCATTCTATAAACTGCTAATTTTCCTATAAGAAAACAATAAACATTAATATAAGCAAACCTCAATTCTAACATACAATCACTGTCCATTGTAAAGACTCTGCTGCTCCACTTCACCGACCTAATCGTTCTGTTTAATTCTCAAATTTAAATTTATGTGAAAAAAAAATTGTATGGGAAAAAATTTCGGTGGTTTAATGTAAGTATTGTCCACCTTAGACGGTTTTACTAACATACAGTTAAGTATTTGGTGTAAACACGGTGTAATAAAATAAATTAGATTAAAACTCTCACAAAAATGTTGTCCACCTTCCTTTTTATTAACTGTGTTACTAACGGACGGTTAAATACTTGATGTAAACAAAGTGTAATCCAATTTTTAATATCCCGACCAATTGAGTTATGTCAAATGTCCTCACCATAGTTTCTACATTAGAAAGGGCTTATTTCGGCCAATAGAAAGCGACGGTTTCATCGCCTTCAACGTGAGAGCTTATTTTATCAATGCCTTTAGGGGGAAGATTGTTGTTGCCGCAAGGAAAGGTTCAAGCCAAAGGGCTTTATGTCATGTCAGGAAGGTGTCTCTTGGTTGTGTCGATTCAAAATCCAACTCCCATATATGAACAGGCATATATGAACTGACATATATGAACATGCATATATGAATAGACCTGGGATGTCTGTTGGGTCTGAAGAGACGTCTCCAACTGACGCCTTGCTGCCAATAAATAGGTTGCACTGCCAACAACAAATATCATCAAAAATCTCTTAGTTTTTCTATTCCAATTAAGCATCATCAGTCACAAAAGAATTTCTTCTGGTCTGTCCGGATAATCACAATTCGCTACAGACAATTCTCCATTATATCCTGAAAGAAGGTTTTCAATTTAACCCTTTGTGATCTGTAGAGGGGGAAAACATTCTTAAAACATGGAAAATATTTTAAGATGAATAGTAAATTACAAGATGAAGCATGGTATTTTCCAAATAGGCTATCTGTGATATTATTAGAAAGATTCTCTCCTAAAATATTTTAAGATGAATAGTAAAGGAGCTCACGATTTAACTACTCAATGAACTCACGATTTAACTACTCAATGAACTCTACGATTTGAAAATACAAAGATGAATAGTAAATTACAAGATTAGAAAGATTATCTCCAAAAATTTCAATAAAACATGGAAAATATTTTGATCTGCGGGATCAAAAATGAATTCGCGTACCGTTAGATACGAGAGATGTGACATCACCTTAACCACGGTTATTTGGCCGTTGTTTGGTTTACTTTTTCCGACTACCTCGTTTATCCCCGTTCGGTTTACTATTACTTCTCAAATCAATAAGAACTTGAAACTATAAAGACGGAAAAACTTGAAATCACAAAGACGTAGTTTCTTAAAGACTAAGTACTGTAGGTAATTCTCTCCTTTCGAATAATCGATTAGTCCTCTAAGCTAATTAATGATGTTCATGGTTCATAATATGAATACATAATGTTGCATCTAATCTAATCACTGATATATACTGCAACTAATTCTCTGTTATTGTCAAGATTAACTTTGTGAAGACAAGTAAAACAAAGAACATTTGGGAATGACAAATAAGAATCCATGTATTAACCCCTGTCATGATCTGATTCAGAACTTATTTTATTTGACATACACAAAGAAATAGCTAGGTTCAGTTTCACTATATAAACTTACTTCTTGATTGCTCATAATGTTGTGATTTTAACTGGTTTTGGATTTAGAAAATTTGTACATAAACTTTTGGTCATAGATAATATTTAGTACTTGGTATATCTTAAGGAACGTTCAGAATTTTTCATTTTTTGAATGATTGTCAATCCATTTTCTATTAGCAGCATAAAGCATTTTTTTTCCCCTGAAGAAGGGAGTTAATCTCCATGTTTGAAACTCTTGTCTTGTGATTCACTTGAAGGTCTTCCCATTAAAAAAAGAGGTTTATGTTCGCCAGAAATCCATCAACTGCAAGTGAAACACCAAGTTCATATGATGGTTTAGTAAAACTTAACTCATAGGTTCCCCGTTTGTAGGACTGGTAATTATCAAAAGGAGAGGACGATTCTGCGGTTGGGAAAACCAAATAAAGATTAGGTACGGCATTTAACCTGGGTATCTAACCGTGGTTAAGTACAAAGTTAATGATGTCACATTCTCGTATCTAATGGTAATAAAGCCGCGAATTCATTTTTGATCCCGCAACGCGAGATAAAAATATTTTCCACAAAACATGGCCACTAATTGTATGTCTCAAGGCCCTTTGGTTTTCATATTTTGATTAGTGAAAAGAAAAACTTTGCAGAGATATAATTTCAATGGAGTTTCTACAGCCAAAATACACTTACAAGAATTTGATATTTTTACGGTCAACAAATATCAAATAAAATGTTTTCTTCAATTTGGAAATAAAAAACAGCTTGAGAAAGAATATGTGAGTGAAAATGCTCGTGGGTAGGAGAAGGTTTTTCCCCCATAAAATTCGGAAAATTAGTTGCAAAATAAAATAAAGAATGTCTTTCTACAATGCCACGTATGAAGCTTGCCACATGACAATTGGACAAGCTCTTAATTAAGAAGTTTAACCGGGGGATGTTGAAACTAAAAGGGGTGTATTGATTCCCACCCTCACCCATAAGAGGTGGGTAAAGGGTATCCTGGGATTGTGACATGTGTCGTCTTATTTATAGAGCTATATAGCTATTTTATTTAATTTTTTTTCCAGAACTCTTTTCATTGCAGTCACGACCATGGCAATGTTGGTGAAAATATTTTAGTCGTCAGTATTCTAAATATTAACAATATCAACTCTTTTAAATTTTTAAATTAATATTGATCATGAAAGTCGCCGAGCTGTTTGCCGGAAAGGATTAAAACAAGGTGGTATTCCGAGCACTTACTTTTCTGGTTAAAAAATTCCAAAAACGACACTTTCGGTTTTTGGCTACGGTTTTATATCGATTTTACCCCCACGATGAGTCAAGTTAACTTGTTGGAGTTTTTGGCAACAGTTATATAGACTTTCCACAATGGTTTTGTTAAAGTGAGTCTAGTTAACCTGTTATGACCAGTTGACCGAGATTAGTTACAGTGCTATATATGACCAGTTGATGAGTCCAATTAACTTGTTATGACCAGTTGACTGGGTCTGATTACAGTAATATGACCAGTTGACTAAGTCCAGTTGACTATCCGGAAACGGGGTGCACTCCTACTTGACACGTAAATATAGTGTTGTTG
The DNA here is from genome assembly GCA_023531105.1 of Papaver atlanticum. Lineage (NCBI taxonomy): Eukaryota > Viridiplantae > Streptophyta > Magnoliopsida > Ranunculales > Papaveraceae > Papaver > Papaver atlanticum. The sequence continues at coordinate 1,340,104 of JAJJMB010012776.1, forward strand.
ACCAGTCCGATGGATGTGTTATTATGTGGAATGCACACTCTAAAAATTGTTCTTACTGCATTGATCATGTAGTCATGTACATTATCATTTCAGGGATATAAATGATTTCTTTTTCCTTTCGGTCATATTTTTCCTTTTTGGTCCTACTTTCCTGTTTTGGAATTTATGAGGATTTTAAGGGGACGCGAAATTTCACCTTTTTCTAAGTCTCTTTGCGGCGAAATCTCAAAGTCGCCACGGTTCGAATTATAAATAATAACGACCTCATTATATAAATTTATCTATGCTAACAACTCTATACAAGAAAAATAGAGTCGTCATGGTTTTAAATTTCAACCATGACGACTCTTATCAATTTTGAAATAGTCGTCATATTTCTATATTTAATTATAACTCTTTTTAAATTTTGAAATAGGAATTGACCATAAAAAATCATTACGATTCTTATATATTTTAAAATTTAAAAAAGTTTGTACAATTTTTAGTTATAATCGGCGTGATACTAAATTTCAACTGTGACGATTTTTTAGTTATAAAACAAAAATTGACAATGAAAGCTCGTATCAGTTTGTTGACCCGATGAAAAGTCGTTATGGGCTTCAATATCGAGACTACTCTTCGTGCAAATATATGGGTAAAAAGAATTCCAAAAAAATAAAAAAAATTAGAGATAATTTTTTTTTTCTAAATTAAAAGTTTAATTTTTTTTCAAGGTAAAATAATCATAAAAAAACTTAACACTAATTAAGTAAAATCACCCCTAATTAATTAGGGACAGATTAGTCATTTGGAAAAATATTTGCCTAAGTTGTTTCGTTTTTTTTTTTTATGATATACCCATTTCAAACATACCTCAAGTAACGAGGTTCGAAGGCTTTCACATAACAGCCATTCTAGGACCTACAAAGGATTTTTGTTATTAGGAAAGCTAAAACATTTAGATGGAAAGCTGACTTTTAGTCAATGGGAGATGACTTAATGTCAATTAGGGGGCAAATACAAAAAAAATCTGTGAAGAGTTCATTCTTCTCCTCCTCCTCAAAGTGGAACGAGACAATCATCAACAAGACAAGGAATGACATCTTTTTCTAAAGATTTAAGATTAGCTATGTCCATTCGAAAAGTAAAAAGATGTGCTTAGCCTCTGAATGTTTATTCATAGTAAAACAAACTGATCGAGCAACTTTTATTAAAAACTTTCATTTTCAACTGTACATTGATTTGATCAACTTCATACGTGATTTAAACAGTCCAACTACTCATGTTTTTCACAAAGCTTTTTTGCGAGCATATCTAGACACTTCCTTGGGGGAGGCTAAAACCAATCAATAGTTGTGTAAAGTCCAAGTTTAACCTTCAAAGATCATCGTTTCTGATTGGATTTTTAGCCTATGTTACACCGTGATTCTAATTTTGTATCGCGAATATATACACAGAGCTGCCACATATCAGTAAGTGGTACTTAGTATATAAGAATCCTTAAGTCCTGTTAATCAAAAATATTGGCGATTAAACTCGACTTTTTTATTTTCTAACGTACTTATCATATAAAGAATCCTTAAGTCCTGTTAATCAAAAATCAGAAGCATTATCGATCACTAAAATATGAATAATATAGTTATTGAAGGTATTGCATTCTTAATCTGATCTAAAATCGAGCATAGTTAATTTGTTCTCATAGATTTGGTGTTCATCTAATATATTATGCTCGATCAAACCATTACATAATTTTCAAACCATGTATTAATTGTATTTTTTTTAATCATGATGAGATCAGAATTAAACGAATCTCCGTTTACAACTTTACCTGCGATTTTTAGAAAAGTTGATGATGATAATTTTACTAGGTTATGAGATTCATGTTTCCACCCATATTGACCATAAAATCAAAATTACTTGACCATAGTCAGTTTTCCCCAAACCATTTTAGCTTTTCCTATAACAATTATCCTAAAAACGCAGAAAAACAGCGAGTCCGGGACTCCATTTTCTTTCTTTGCTTTCTTATTCGCAGATTGACCCAAAAATAAAATAGACTAGTTGTTCTGGCATTGCCATTTGTGTGGTGCTTTACTTTAGACATTCTTCACATGTTGTTGGCTCAGCAATCTTTAGCTGACGATTCTTGATTGGGTAGTTGGTACTTTGAACTAAAAAAAAAGAAGAAGAAAACAATAAAAAAAAAAAAAAAACTGTTGGGATCGAAATTTAACTAAAACCTCTACAAATTAAGACTCCCCACACTAGTTATCTAATGAAACTAGAGGAAACAATTCACAGAGACTGTAGATTAATATGGAGGAGCTATGGCAATTCATTAAGGTATGTTCTTTAGTTTTCATAGCCTTGAGTTATTGTTACTTCGTTCCTTCAAGAATTCCCAAAGGAAAATTCAGATTGATTTGTGTCATCCCAATACTATACTTGTTCATAATTCTTCCATGGAATCTTGATACCAACCTTCTTAGAGGTCCTACGACCTTGTATCTTGTTTGGTTAGGTAATTTCAATCTTCTTCTATTTTCTTTTGGTAAAGGCCCTCTGTGTCCTAAAGATCGACAAATTTCGTTCTCGAATTTCTTGGCCCTTGCTTGCCTACCTATCAAGATCAAACAAACAAGCAAGAATAACAATAATTCATCTCTCGAATCACCATCGGAAATCTCGAAACCGCCTTTGCATTTCACGATCAAAGTATCGGTTTTGGCGATATTAACTATTGGTTGAGCATCCATCTTGTTTTGTTACTGTGGTTATCTATATATTGGCTTGGAATTCACACTACTTGCAGTTGGAGTCACAACTGCAAAACTTCTAAACTTAAAAACCGAACCAGTTTTTAATGAACCTTACATGTCAGCATCACTACAAGATTTTTGGGGCCGCAGATGGAATTTAATGGTAACGAATATTCTACGAGTAGCTGTGTATCAACCCGTAAGGAAATGGGGTCAACTACCAGCTCTGATCTCGACGTTCTTTGTTTCAGGAGTTATGCATGAGATAATATTCTTTTACCTAATGGGGGTGAATCCTACGTGGGAAGTCACTACGTTTTTTGTTCTCCATGGGTTTTGTGTTGGTTTAGAGAACAAGTTGAAAAAGTTGGTTAAAGGCAGGTGGAGGCTGCCTCTGATGGTGTCGAGAATCGTTGACAATTGGATTTATGTTGCTAACTAGTTTTTGGCTGTATTTTCCTCCACTCATAAAGGGTGGCTTTGATGAGAAGATACGTGGAGAGATTGTTGCATGCTTTGATTACTTTTCCATGCAAACAACACACCTAGCTATGATGCTTGTGATTAACAAGCATAAGAGTTTATAAATTCTGTGAGAATTTTTTTTTTTTGTTTTTTTTTTTTGATGTTTTTTCTTTCCCCAGAGTTATATGGCCACTGCCTACTTAGAATGTGGGCGACAACTGCTGGATCTCTAAACACAACCCTCCCGTATTGAGATCTTTGTTTTTGTTTTATGGTTGCTCAGTCACCTTCCCCAATTCCTTTGTTACCCAAAATAATGACAGGAGAAAGACCAGGATTCAGATTCATATTCCTTTGTCCCCAATTCCGTTCACGAATGGTTATGGAAATTTTGCTGCATTTCACATGGCAGCGCTGCTTATGATTTTCACTAGGCCGGTTTCTTTGCTGCTTGACATGTATATATGTGGTCTTCTCTCTTTCTTTCTTGGTCTTTGTTTTGAGAAATGTTGCAATCAATAATAGAATTATTTTAATTATAAGTTTGATTATACTGGGGAAATTGAAGAAACGCCGCACCACTATTGAGGAAGCGTATTACAAGGGCTCCAAGTTTTTGGTTTTGAGGGCTTCTATAACAAAAATATTCTTTAATTATATTTATTACTATCTTATTATCTTTAAATAATTAACTTAAAACCAAAACCTAATCGTCTCTTCTTCTCTTCTTTTTCTCCATCATCTCTTCTTCTTCTTCATCTTCCTTATTGCGAGCCCTAAAAACCAAAAGTTTGGAACCCCTATACTAGGATTATTATTGCGAGCATTTTGAATCTCTGATCTACCTCATTAAGTATTAATGTGGAACTTTCATATCCATTGTTGGTTGCATAGGTTGAAACTTTCATTTAAGTATACAAGATAATTGATTTCTGACTATATGCGAAGACAATCAACATAATGGCTCCAAGATATTGTTATCCAATATAATTAAAGGCCAATCAGGCATGCATCAGGGCAAGCCGGAGTCACTGTAGTACAGTGGTAAAGTCATTGGGTGATGATACTAGTGACCTGAGTTCGAATCTCGCTAGCACCAAATTCTCTTTACCGATCAAAAAAAAAAGTATCAGGGTCAGGGCAAGAAGGTGAATCACTATACATCCCATCCCATGACCCAAAAATGACCATTTTTTTTTTTTGAAACATGAAAAGAAGAGAAACAAAACTAAATTGCTATTACACGGGTTTCTTGTACCCATATAGTTATTCGATATTTTTTGGTGTACAAAAGATGGGATTGCCTGGTCCCAGATGGTTGTTGATAGGTTTCTTACTTCACTTTCGTCCGCTGCATAGTTTGCAATTCCATCTGCTGCTTGGTTCCCTTTTCTATAGTTGTGTTTATGTCCCAATGAGGAATCTGTCTCATTCTCTTTTTGATTTCAGATATCATTCCCGCAATATACTACGGAGCTTCCGTCGATATTTTTATGAAGCGCATCAGATTTTCCGAATCGGTTTTAAAGATAACTTTTGGCCATTGGTATTCCGTTTCCGTCTGAGTTGCCAGCAATGTTGCCCATGTTTCTGCCCTTAGTGCTGAAGTGATCCTAAAGGTTGTGCGAGGACCAATAAAGTGTGAGAATTTGAATCTCTGCATATGAAGCCCGCACCCGTCATTCCTGGCTTTCCTATGGATGCACCTTCCGTGTTAATTTTAATCCAATTCTGATGTGGTTTGGTCCAGCCTATTGAAATTGTCGTTGTTGCTATGATATTATTAGAATTAGCCTGGCAGGCGGTTCCCCAGGAATAACTGGTGGAAGAACCTATTTTTCCATTCAAATTATTGTTGTTGCTTCAATGATAGAGCTAGGATGGTGTCTTGAGGCATACGTTGTTGTTTGAAAATGACATTATTTCTAGACGTCTATAGGTTCCATAATAGAAAACAAAAAGATGATATGGAGAGGGTATGGCTAGAGGTTTGAAGGATTTGAGAGATGGTCGTCTGGGTATTTATCTGAATATGGGAGATAGGAGGTTGGTCCGTCCAGGTAGAGATGGATATTCAGCAGTGAATAAGCATGTGCTCGGCTGTTTCTAGTTCCGAGTTGCACCGGGGACATTGGTTGGAGTTGGAGAGGCTAATACGGTGTAGGATGGAGATGGTCGTTAGACCTTCATTGTTAGGTTTCCACAAGAAAAAATGAATTTTTGGTGGACAAGGTAAGGTCCACAGGAATTTGGTGTGGTGGAGGGTTTTTTTTGTGATAGCGGTTATCTTGTTGGATTAAGCAATTATAGCGGATGGCGGTGGTGTATTTTCCTGATTTTGTGTGCGCCCATATGATTGTATTGGGAGGCTTTTCTAGGGGAAGATGTGTACTGATGATGTGCTGGGCAACATTAGGGGGAGATGATTCCAATTATGTGTAATAGGGTCAAAATGAGATTAGACATTGATGGGATAGGGTAGTAATTATGTGGGGTCAAGGTTTGGAAATCGAGGAATTCAATTTGCATGGATAATAGTGTCTAAAATTATAAAATAGAGTTACCTATGTAGGTCACATGGATAATAGGCTTTACTCCAGGCTCGTTGTCGCTGCAATCGCCTCAGCAAGTTCCAGTTCTGTCATTTGTGATTTGTTGCTATCAATATGTATGTCGAACTTGTGTTTCTGATCCTAAAGTATGGTGCAGTAGGTCAGGATCAAATAAACTATTTCTCCTCCCCAAGATTCTGTTGGTTACTATGAGAGTTATTCAAAAAGACGCTGATGAGAGAAAGATTGCATTTAATCCGAGGCCGTATTTGACGACATGGTGATATCAACGACCAAAGAGCAATGTTTAACTCTAGTTTCTAAATGGGCTTCAACAACTTGAAATTTTTTTGGATGTCATGTGTGAGCAAGCAAAGCACTATGGTTGCTTAAAGTTTCTACATCATCGGATTTCAAGCACGATGGAAGGTTTCTTTGGCATGAGCCACACAAGGTTAGACCATCCACCGAGCTTCTGAAGAAACAAATTGCAACATTCATAGCTCCAACTAGTGGATTCAAAATTTGGAAACCATTTCCAAGTAGTCATAAACTCAAACACCAACAAAATCAAACAAACCTTACGGAATCAAAATAAAAATTCAGATGTGAACCACAAAAAATAAACAAACTAACAACGAGTCGACGACACAATTCATTCAAAGTTCATAGAGCAGGAAAAGTGAGAACCCTAATAAATCAGTACTGTATAAAATACTTTCCTAGTAGTTGAATACCACCAAACAAGGAAACCTTAAATAACATCTGTTACCCTACACATGGGTGAATCACAACACTTAATTTCTAACAGCACTTGACTTAAAACAGACTTAACTAAATCCCAATTTGTCTCAAGATATCAACAATCCTAGAGAAGTCGGGCCTCAATGCTGGATCTTGAGACCAGCAACTCTGGATCAATCCTGAAAGCATTTCATTCGTATCCTCGGGGATTGCTGGACGAAGACCCTATTAAAAGAAAAAAATGAAATCATGAGAAAATACTGCAATCACAATTCTAAGTCTTCAAATTTTGAGAGCTACGCGCACAGAATAAAAACAGGAAATCAATGACAAATTAGTTCACAGAATTTATGAATAGGAAGATGGGACGAACTGATGAACATAAAGTTCATACCAGAAATATAACGGCGCAAACTGTGTCAAGTAAGGACTACTAACAACATAAGCCCTCTAAGCGTTCTGTCCCAAGTAAGTACCCGCATTTAGTAAAACTAACTTCTGATGTAAAATACATTAACCAATCCAACTCTCTTTCAATAGCACTTTCATGTTTTGGATCATATATACCACATTATTTAGCAAAACCATAATTAACTTCTGATGTAAACCAATATTACCTCTTGTACCACACCGCGTATTACTTGTCCTGCGGTCAAATTTCCATATGGAAGCTGGCAAAATCATCACATGACAGGTTAATTAAGCTAATTAGTATATAATCATGAGCAAAAAATATAATTGATGCATTGTCATTTACCTCTCCAGTTAGTAGCTCCCACAGCAGAATTCCAAAACTGAAGACATCAGCTTTGTGATTATACGGTTTCCGCTGTATGACCTAAAAATGAAAAACTCTAACCGATGAGAAAATCTACGAAATGAAATACCTGCCTTCTATTGAAAGAATTAGGACATAAATTAAGAGAACGGTTTCAGATTTCGTACCTCTGGAGCCATCCAACGGTATGTTCCAGTTTCTGGAGTCATTGCTCCTGACCGAGCTTGCACTCTAGCCACTCCAAACTCAGCGACCTTAACAACCTGATGCAAAAGATGTTTTTAGACAAACAAAAAAATGGAACAAGATCATTTGATTAACCAAGGTCAACTATCAAAGACTCATTCACCTGATCCTCATCCATAAGAAGATTCTCAGTCCTCAAATCCCTATGGATTATTCTTTTCTGATGCATATGGTTCATTGCCTTGGAAATTCCAATTGCAGTTTTGAGTAAAGATGGAAGTTCAAAGACACCGCCGTGATGGTGCAGAAAATCATGCACACTTCCACCAGACATAAATTCTGCACAGAGAAAAACCAACAAAAGTTAATTAACAGAAATTTAATTTCTCATATCAATAGATGATTCTGCTACAGATTTCAAGGAGTTTCATGCCTGTCACAATGTAGAAGTTAGGAATCTTTGTGCATGCGCCAATGAACTGAACGGCATTCTTGTGTCGAACCTGTCTGAAATTCACATGTAACTACTGTTAGAAAATCACCTAACTTTGTGCTTAAACATGATTATAGAATACCCATTTGCTGAAAACAAGTTATTACCCTAGTATTCACATATTCTTGAAACAAGATAACAGCATATAAATAGGAATCTACGCATACTAATACATAGAAGATTCATCTCTCCTAAGATCTGATTTAGGTACAAGAGCATCATGTATCATTACAGTACAACCAAGATACTTCATTTCTGAATTATGCATCACCTACAGGAACATCACAACCACATGGTACACACAACAACATGATACATAATACTAAGCAAGTTTACAGGAAGGAAACAGAAACACGAAATTAGAATATATGTCAAACCTAATGATATAGATTTCCTGCCTAAATTCCTGCTCCACTGAATCATCATAAACCTTCTCTTCATCTACGATTTTAATGGCTACATCTTGGCCACAATACGTGCCTTCATGCCTGAAAATAATCATGCAGTTGGGGTTAACATAAAATTAGGCAGCAATATAATAACTAATGAGACGAGAGAAAATTTAACTTACACTTTCCCATGTAACCACGATGCGACTATGCCCCGGATCTCTAACTGTGCTACATCAATTTCCCAGACACCTGTCCCATCCCTCTGCTCGTGATTATCAACAGAAGACACGGGATGAACTTGTGATTTTGACCGAAACTTCTTTTGCAGTGTACATAGTAAGACTTGTGATTATCAACAGAAGACATGGGATGAACTTGTGACTAGCACAGGTCTAAATGTGTGACTGTAAGCAAAACAGGCAAGGAAAAAAGGCAGATAAGACTTACCTCAAGCTTCAACAAGTCCCTCATAACGGCTTCCCTAAGATCCTCAGTGTCCTGTACATTAAAGAAGGATGTTAAAAACACGCTTGACAAAACATAAGGCGACAGCCAACAGAGTAAGTAGGATATACCCTTTCCCAGCCGTAAACCACAAAGACGTCCAAGGAGTATCCATCACTTGTTGAGAACGCGTGTGCCTCTTGGATGTTCAGACCACGTTCAGCAAGCAACGAAGTCAACTGAAAATAACAATATACAGAACTCCATCACAAAATTATTGTTACAGAAACAAAATTTTGAGCAATACATCAAACTTAAAATCCTTATAAGAAAGAAAGTTTTTGATCGGAAATGATACCTGACCGAGAAGGTTGGGCTTGTCATTCATCGCGAAAGTGATTTCATGCATTGGCCTGCATGAATATAGATCTGTCATGGGCTTGGTAAACATAAATTTCAGATTCAACCACAACATAGAATAAAATGATGATCACAATTCCACGGAAACTCAGATTCACAATATCTGGCTTTAAAATATCTCCTAAAAGTCTTCCTATTAGTCACCTCCTCTTCGCCGAAGATTGCCTGATTTTTGGAAAAACTTCTATCAAACACAGCAAGGGCCTCCCCAACACCTTAGAAACTTATGGTAAAACTTCGGGCCAAATGATTAATTTTTTCAAGTTAGGAATTTTTTTCTCTCCGAAAATCTCAAACAGTTTTGGCAAGAAGATTATTAATATCCTTAAGGTTAAGAAAATCTCCCTAGACAACAAATATTTGTCTAGGCACCCCACTATTGCCTGTTTCGATAGTGTTCTAGGAAAAATGGAAACTAGACTCAAAGGCTGGGGGGCAGTAACATGTCTCCTGCTGGCAGAAACATCTTAGCAAAAACTACCCTAGAATCTGTGTTACAACGATACGCCTAAAAAAAAGTTTCAGCCGTATCGATACGTATTTACACGGATACGCGTACTAATACTCCAATACTTCAAGATACAACTCAGTTAGAAAACTTTGACTAAATATTAGAAACTTTAGATATTTTACTAGATTCTATGAGAAGTTTTAACTATAGTGACAAAATATTAGTTCCAAATCTGTCCACTGATCTTGCTCTAGACTTTCTTCCTTCTTATCGAGAATTTTTCTCTCTCCAGTGCGGTTAATCATACATATTATATTTTAATCATGCAAACACATGTATGTATTTTGTTAAGTTTCTATCTTATATATAATATATTTATGTTAAACTACTGATCAATATTGAGTATGCCGTATCGCTGTATTTTAGTTTTTCAAGTTGGTGCATCATAGTAGCGTATTGGTATGTTGTATCCGATACCGTATCAGTATCGTTGCAACACAACCTAGAAACCATCCCGGTTTACACCATGTCCACTTTAATCCTTCCTAAAGCCATCACCAAAAAAGCTTCTGGTATCGTCCGTGATTTCTGGTGGGGAAAAACTGTTAGGAAAAAAGGTTTCTATCCTAGAGCTTGGAAGGGTCTTTGCAAAGCAAAAGAGAACGGAGGAAATGGAATACAAGGCATGGAGAAAAGAAATCTTTCTCTCATTGCTAAGAATGGCTGGCGGCTTTTCTCCCAACCAAATTCCCTTTGGGCTAAAAATATGAAAACCAGGTACTTTCCTCTCTCTAACCCCTTTCATTCCACCTGCAATGCCAACTCTTCTTGGGCATGGAAAGGTATTCACAGAGGCTTAATGATCCTAAAGCAGCATTGCTGTTGGGAAGTTGGAGCCGGCCTCAGCATTAATATCTGGAAAGATATTTGGTTCCAAATTCAAACTGAACCTCTTGACCCTACGAAAAATGATGCTGATGCTAATGGTGTCTTCCTGGTAGCTCACCTTCTTGATGGTAGGAACTGGAACGTTTCCTCTCCTCTCTACTTTTCTTTCCTCGGAGCAAATCCAGAGTGTCTTAGCCATTAGCCCCAATATCAATCACCCCGACACTCTTCGATGGAACCACACTGAAAATGGTATCTTCTCAACTAAATCCATGTATGATGTTCTCGACAATAAGGCTTCCCAACAGCTAGATAAAACCGCTTCCAAAATCTTAAGGTTATCCCTAGAATCCAAGTCTTTGCCTGGAAACTGTACTCTGATATCCTTCCCTGTAGTGGTCAAGTCAGCAAGTTTATTAGACACATAGATCCCATATGCACTATGTGCGATAACGCCATTGAAACCCCTGACCATATTTTTATGAACTGTTCCTTCACCAGAGCAGTTTGGGCCAGCTGCAGTCTTAACCTTGATAACATAACTAATCACTATACCAGCTGCTCTAGTTGGTGTGATTCCTGGTTCTCGGTGAATTTTTCTCATACGCCCCTAGGTGACTGGCCAGATTTATGTGCCACCATTTCCTGGTTCGTCTGGAAAGCTAGATGTGCACTGGTCAACAAATCTTAAACCACTTACAGTCTGTCACTGCCAGTTCTCGTCAAAAACAGCAAAACCTTAGGGACAAAACCATTTATGCCCAGCAACCTAGAAACAATCACTGGCCTACTTTTGCGTACACTACTCACTTTGATAAGGTCACTGAATTAACTGGTATTGGGTCAATAATGTATGATTCAACAGGGAGAACAATTGGAAAAAGAAGCAACACTATCAGAGCTCATAGCAAGGAGGAAGGGGACTGCATAGCGGCTACACAAACTTTGGAATGGGCCTCTCAACTAAATTGCAGCAATTTCAACTTTCTGGGAAGCAACTCAAAAATCAGGATAACTATGCAAGGAGGAAGGAAAACTACAAATTGGAGGACTAATGCAATTCTAGACAATCTTTCAAATTTATTTAAGAATTTCAGTAATGTTGTGTGTAAGGATTTACAATCCAAAAACCATTTAGACTTATCTTTTTTGGCTAGAAGAGGAAGACCCATCCATGATCCAATTGTCTGGATTCAGGAGGATCTCTTCCCTCTCTAAGTTGTCTGTACTTCTTTCCTTTATCAAAAAAAAGAAAAGAAACTCAGATTCACACAACAAAAGCATGCTCATTATCACTTTATGCAGCTATAACTTAAAGCAAGTAAACAGCATGTCTGTCAATAAGCAAATTCAGTCTTACCTTGTCAAATTTACGCTCCGGACATCGATTGCAGGCCTTGTGGGGGGGAATTTCGCCAATTGCAAGAGCCTGCGGTGGTTGAGCAGCTCTCCAGAACTCCTATTTTCTACATGTAGCGCATAAGTAGCTGGAAGTGTAGCAAAATGCCTCTGAAGTTTGTGTTTGGATTCAGCAGAGTCAGGAACCTCGTTGAGATCAAGAAGGTCCATCATGATCTTCCTGTGGACTCTTTTCTTGATTGGGTCTTCAACTCTGGGATCAGATGAGCTTCCACAGCTCTCCATGGAGGATAGAAAACAGAAAATCAGAAGAAAAGGAGAAATACAGAGTTGTTGTTCCAATGAATTAAGTTTAAAAGAAGAAGAAAATACATAATGTAGTTGTAAAAGATGATTTTACCTGCCTGAGTGTCTTCCTCGCTATTAGAATTCTGAAACTAGCTACAATTCAAACAAAATATCAGAAGAAAATCTTTGCAAAAAAAGGAAAAAATCTAAACAGCAAAATCCTAACTTTTTTAGTCGAATTGATATTGAATTTGATTCTGAGACAAACAGAAATGCATCCTTAATCGAAAATGACGTGCAATTAGATAAAAAGACATAGAAACCCTTATCATCATGTTCTTCCCCAAATTAATCAAGAACCCTAATTGACTTAATGAAACTTCAATTGAGCAATCACACCCAAATACGCGAATTAAAAATCGAGTTATTTGCAATTGAAATGAACCCAAATGCCCCAACTGATTAGGAAGAAGGTGTGTTTGATCAATTGGAGAATCACAATGCCAATTTGTAGCAGCATTACAAGGAATCAAAAGAAAAATAATACAAAATTAGTAGCAGCATCAGAAGGAATATAGATTTGATTAGATTTGGTTGGATTCCCATCGAAGAAGATGAGATTCGGAGAAGAAGAAATCGGCTAATAGCTTGAAAAGTGGACTGGAGAGACGAAGAAGAAGGGATGATTGGTTTGATAAGTAAATTAGTTAGTAGTTTGTTTTGTCAGGGCATACGAGGATGTTTTAGTAATCAAACCGTGGGCCCGACGGATTTTATAATACAATAAACAAAAAAAAACGGCGATCCTGGGAAAAAGAAAATAAAAAACCACGGCAAAATTTATTCTATTCTTATTCATAAAGCTGTAAAAGGAACTCACGATTTAACTACTCAATGGACTCTTTTTAAAATCTCACGGATCATGACCCGCATCCCTATTTGGATACACCGTAGTTGGCCCGTCGCTCTCGAGCTGTGTTTTATGGTGTCCATATGTTTTTGTGCTGTCGGATGGCATAAAGAACAAGATCAAAGCTAGGATTTTTTTGTAATAAATTATTAGACTTTTATCTGTGTCTGCTGTCATGAATAAAGTGCAAAAGGACGAAAACCAATTCAAGTCCTAGCACTACTTCCACTGGAGTTTTGCCTATGAGGATATCGCATTATACAGAACACCATTTTTATAACTTATTATTGGGAGGAAACTGGCTAGGACATGTAGTGGGCATGATTTTATAAGGTTTTGATAAAGTGAACCATCTTTCCCGACTGAATAGTTTAAGTCATTAAGACTTGGTTTATACATATTAAAAAAAAAACGATTTAACGACCTGCTGACTATACTGTCATGTTCTGCCGGTTCTGCATGCAATCGCACAATGAGAAATGTGTAAGACGTGCAGGTATTAAGCGCCTTAATGCTGCGTTATACAACATAATCGTATCTTGGCCATAATTAGTTCTACCTTAATCATGGGTTGTCCTCTAGTTGGCTCAGCTGTCTAGACTCATGACCAGAAGCTAAGAAATTAAATCAACTATTTTATTTATTTTTGAATACAAAGCATATATAAATTATAAAAAAAAAAAAAAAAAAAGTTATGTACAAAGTGCTATTGGGATTCGTTATCGATCAAGTGTAATCATTCAGATTTTTGTACACGGCATGGACAGAGCCACTTCGAAATGGCGAGTAATTTATTGATAAAGCGAGAAACGGTGGGAAATAATTTCACCCATTTGCAACACAATGGTGGAAAACTTGACTAGTCTTCCACTCCTATTGTTTTGAATGGTGATCAAAGACACTATGTGCTCGAGAGATGCACTGACTAGGCATACACCATTTCTTATATTCTTATGTTTGCTTTTTACTAAGATATTAAATTGGCAACACAATGAGGAGAACACTTTGTTGGACGTAGTGTTTCTTTTATATGATTTTATTGTATGGATGGTGGTGTTGATTCTGAACTTATTTATTCAGCTGAAATTGGGACTCATATTCCGAAAATGATTGGTTAGTACCTGTATATAAATCGCCCCCGTCATGAGGCCCTCAAACGAACACCATTTGACGTGGCATGGCTTTTAGTTTAAAAAACTGATTTTCTTTTTAATTTTTTTTTTCTTTAAAAAGAAAAACAGAAAAGAGAAACTATTTGTTTTACTCTAAAAACCCTCTCACAAGATTTTTCTTCTTCTTAATTAACGGTTCAAATGATTGTTGAAGTAATTCTAGTTGAAAGTGCAAGGAAGGAGAATGTATTATTATTTCCAGATTAACCTTCATCCATGGATCTACTCCGAGTGCTAGAAACGATTCCTTATATTTTCTTTTTACGTGTATAACTGAGTATGGCGATATCACAATTAGAACGAAGTTCAGAAGTTTATTAACAAAGGTTAACTAAAATGTGAACCTTACTGCATAAAGTAGGTTATTTCCACTTTGTTGCAGATCTCCACTTGGATGGTAATGTTTACTTTTGCAAAATCGGATCTTGATAAGTTTGCGCAATCTGCATTATTACATGTTTCTTTGAATTGATGCCCGTGCTACCAAGGTCATCAGCGGTCTAGTTGAGGCTTTAGGTTTTCTCATTGCTCAATAGTGTTCAGATATCAACACAGACTCCATGATAATTTTTTACACAACTATGATAACTGTTATCAAAATAATGAAAAATTGTATACACAACTTAATTTTCTTGTTAGGGAGAAATTGACAACTTAAATACAATTAAGAATGACATAATTATCCACAAAACAGCAACTGCTACAATGTTGGAAGGAAAGGACCAAGGATCAGACAAATGGCAACCTATGTGGGTCCATCAAATCTACTCCAACTAGTTGCAGAGACTCTTTCTTCTCTCTATATTAATTTTTGGATTGCAAAATCAGGTGACATATTTTCGTGGTCCACTACCCTCCTCCCTCACTCTCATTCTCCATCTAACTTCCTAATTAAGTTCTGGTTTTCTTGATTTGTCTTTTCCCTTTTTTTTCTTTTTCCCATGTTTTCTTTGTTTCTCCAATTTGTATTTTTTTGTACTTTTCTTTAACAGTGCAGATCTTCCATGGATACTTCTAGATTGCATTGCATCAGGCATATCTATTAAACTTCTTAAATCATTGTCTCATCAATGGGGATATTGGCGGAGCCAAAAGCAATAATTCGGCCACAAAGGATAAATTTATGTGCATGTGCCAATCAACCATAACGAAAACATTATACTACCATGTGACGATTAACAATTTGCACATGTGAAGAATCGACAAAAAGAAACACCAAAATACAGTAAACCAAAATTGATGGGTGGTGTTTAAATTCCTGACAGAAATTCCAAACTTAGAGATTGCAAAAATCAAACTAATGATCCTTGAGATGGTGGAGGAAAATTAAAAATGAACTAAACCTTGTGTACGTCTTCATATTAAGGTTTAGCCAAACGGAAGGTCCAATGATCGAATTGTTGAACATTACCAACTCTAGAACTGGGTGTTGGTTCTATACAAGACAGAGAAATAGGTTGGAGTAATATTTTGAGTGTAATTCTTGTGCTGCCATTTTCCGCACCAATTGTTTGCCCGAATCCCTTCATACGTAGAAGTTGATAAGTACGTTAGTGCTACATTTTATACCCATATTTATATTAGTTAGAGTCGGTATTTTGGCTGACAACACTATTTTAGTGCTTTTGCAGAAAGTACAAGTAAACTGCATCATCCAGATAATAAGCGACTAAGTTGCAGCTTAATTGGCGTTTGCGAAGAAAATCACCAAAATGCTGCTTATGGCACCAGGAGGAGACAACTTAATTGATGGGGGCTGCCAAGTCAACCACCCGAGTTATCATCACTACCTAAGTCCCACTACACGACTGCGGTGATGGTTGCTGACAAGGTTTTTAAATCGTGAATCGTTTTTAAAATCTCAGAACCGAATCGTATGTTAAATTGTGAATCGAAGATTCATAGTTGATTATCAAAATCGTATAATTTCTTGTAAACAATATTGAACTATGCAGAGTAGTTAGCAAAGATAAAGTTTCTGTCTTTGATCTTAATATATACTAGTAGTAAAGTTCGTTAAAAATATCAAAAGAAGTAGGTGGTTCGAGGTCACATGTACGACTCGCGAGGTCATGTGTTCGAACTGAACATTAGAAGAAATTTTTTTTGAAAAAAATCCTTCTTTGAATGTAGTCAAGAATCATACACGACCCATTGCGAAATAGAAAAGATGAGTTCAACACACCATTAGATGCTCCTCCTGATGTCAGAAAAAATCCTTCTTTGAATATAGTCAAGAATCGTACACGACCCATTGCGAAATAGAAAAGATGAGTTCAACACACCATTAGATGCTCCTCCTGATGTCAGACAATTTTCATTAGTCTAATGCAATCAAATGGAGTTAATTACACTTTACTTTGATGACTTGAATGTTTATAAGACCCTGTTGTTGATTCTGGAAGTTACGTTGCTTAACATACTATCGCATTTCATTTCTTTGATTCAAATATTTTCAGTGATATCAACGCGGTCTTTATGTCTTCAACGTTCAACATACTTTATGTTTTTAGTGTTGTCTCTCTAAAAACCTTGTCGAGTAACAAAATCTTTTGGGAAAAACTATTCTCGATCGAAGGGGAAAAAAAGTACAACACAGCTTCAATTTCGAAGTAAAATATGTCGACATCATATCGTTGGATCCTCCCCTTGATGTCGGCATCTCCCCCTGATTACTTTCAGAGTTGTTCTAGACAGTTCCTTTTAATAGGCTACCATATCTCCCCCTGATTACTTTCGTTAGAGAAGAGATTATTATTCCTTCATAACCAACAACTTTGGATTGCACTTTGATTAGCATTCCTTTTGATGTCTTTGCAGGGATAAAACAAATTTATGTCAATGGTTAATTTTAAGTACATGATTACATTCACTATACCATTCCAATGACGTTGCATTGGCGCTCAGCTATATCTAGCTAACAAGTTCCCTGATGATGTAAAATTTGATCGAGTACATTATATACTAAGTACAACGATGCGTCTATTATACTTAGATATGTGAATTTCATCTCCCAACACATCTTCGCCATCTTCCTTTAGACGAAATGGTCACTTACTTACATTTGAACCTCGACTAAACATGGGAGTGCTATCAGGATGCATGTCTTTGTTAAATTTCCTGACAACTTTAGACATATGCAAACTGGTAGAATAATATACCACAAGCTCAGTATTCGGTCGATCTTTCCCCAGATTTTTCGTCTTAAATTTGGATGTCAAATAGCTTTTAAGGCCTCTTATGACATCAAGAGTACACATTATGTCTGTACCATCGACATCGATAACTACAATTCCAAATCAGGAACTTTCTTGTGAATACGCAATGAAAAATAATTTACCTGTCTATCCCCTAGAAATCAAATAGCCACTTAGACGGGTGTGCCACATCCGCTTGATTGCTTCAATATATAAGTGAGTGTTCTATCTAACTGTAAACGCACTCTGTGGTTTAGAGTCACTTGATTTGGGCAACAAAAGGCTATCAAGTACTTTTGTAAATATCTGTTATCTCTTGATTCTTTTAGAGATACGTAACAACCACATACATATGCTGCATTTCAAGTCCTTTTGAAATTACCAAGCTAACTAAGTAGCGGAACGCTATAACGTTCATTACAGGAGAACAATTCCAGGGCTTTGATCCTAATATATACCACTCCTTCCGTTTCACAAAGACAGTCCGCTTTGACTTTGTCAAAATATTAAGGAGACCATAATACTTTACTTGACTACCCTTAATTATTTACCTATTTTATGTAAATAAAAATTTAAGTATTAAAAACTGCCTAAAATTGTTAAGAGAATTGTAAATATGAAATAAAAAAGGAACATTAAAAGATATCGAATTTATGGAGTATAAACTCTTTAGGGAATTTAATTCTTGGAGCCAAATATATTGTTTTTTAAAAGGAATGAGGGATATATTTGTTTCCTTAATTTTACAAAATTTTAAAATATTTTAGATTATGTCTCATTAATATGCATTTATGAATATAAAAAATTAAAAGCTATAAGTATGCCTATAAACAGAAGCTGGACACAATTTTGAAACTGACGGAAATAGAATATTGGAAAGTCTTTTTGAAACAGAGGGAATAGTAAAGTTCGTAAAAAAATATCAAAAAGAAGCAAGTGGAACGGTGGTTCGAGGTCACTCGTACGCATTTTTGTTTTTGAAAAAAATACTTTTTTGAATATAGTCAGGAATTATAGTCAAACAAGGTTGATTACACGACCCATTACGAAATAGAAAATATGAGTATTGCGAGGATTGAAATCTCTGTTTCGCAATGGGTTGGACATTTCGGACATTTCAGGCAGGATCTTCATCTACTTAGGTCTTGTTTGGAGCTTTTGAGAAACGAAGGTGTCAAGAATGTAATCACCATCTCTTTCAATACATACAGAAACATCAAGACACGGGCGAGTTTAGAACAACGGTTCAATCTGAGAAATCCCGGAAATCGATCAACATCGTCAAGGAGAAGGTATTCGTTTTGAAACCTAAATCAAGATTATTTTGATGTTTCTGTGAAAAATTTAATCTTGGTAGATACAGAATGGGTAACTCCAAATTGTTGTTTTCATTAATTTTCATTCTGTCGGTGTTGGATTTTTCGATTCATTCAATAGCTCATGTTTCAATAGATAACATCACCCTAGTCGGTGATGCAATTCTTCAACATAATGGCAGGATTTGCCTCACTCCTCCTTATTCACCATCATCACCATCGTCATCGTCATCGTCACATCCAATTGGGCTAGGTAGAGCTCTCTACTCTCATCCAATTAGGTTTCTTGATTCTTGGACGAACTCTAATGCGGTTCAGGAGTTACGGGTTCCTGCCTAATCCAAACTCATATGACACGAAGGTAGAAGGAGGTTGTTTTGATTGTGTTTCTGAAGGTGGCGGTGATTGTTTTTTGGGCGTTCCTGGTGAGGCAGAACCAAAGGAGTCTGGTGATCAGCAACACCCATAAACAAGCAGGAAGAATGCACTAGTTTTTGGAGTTGGCGGAGCAGCATTTTTTTGTCTCAATTTTGCTGGTCATTGGAGGGATAAGTTTGTTCTCTCTGAGGAACAAAAGTTACGTCCGCCTTGGGCAGAGAAGAAATGCAGTGCATGATGTACATTTGACTGAAGTGCCACAAAGGCTCTCTTTGGATGAGATTGACTTCAATCCTAATACACTACTGTACCAGGGAATCTCTGGCTACATTTATGGAGGTCACCTTGCATCTAGCAAGGAAGTTACAGTTAGACGATTCCATCAGATTAGCACGGCTGATCTATACTGTGAGTCAGTCGCTGTTGAACTGGTAGCAGCAATTGCTTGTTTAAAGCACAGGAACCTCCTTCGGCTTCAAGGTTGGTGTTGCGAGCGAGGTGAGCTAATCTTGGTTTATGAGTGTATGCCCAACGGAAGTCTTGACAAGTTGCTGGAGAGAACTGGTGACTCACCAGGTACAAAGCTCACATGGGAAGACAGGCTAAAGATTGTTCTTGGTGTTGCCTCTGCACTAACGTATCTTCATGAGGAGTGTGAAAGACAGATAATTCACAGAGATGTCAAGGCGTGTAACATAATGCTTGATGCTGATTTTAATGCAAAACTTGGGGATTTTGGTTTGGCCGGACTGTACCAGGCTGCTGGTGCAGACACAGGGGTAGTGAGCATACCCGTAGGAACAAGGGGTTATCTTGCCCCTGAGTTACATGCAGGAGTTCACACTGTGAAGACAGATGTTTTCAGCTTTGGACTGGTAGCACTGGAGGTGGCTACAGGAAAGCGTGCAGTAGATAATGATGGAAGGACCCTAGTCGATTGGGTGTGGGAGAAATGGACTAGTGGGAAACTGATTGAGGCTGCTGCTCTCAGCTTGCATGGAAAGTTTAACAGGAGAGAGATGGAGGGAATGCTAATAGTAGGTCTTTCTTGTGCTAATTGCAATTGCACCAAGAGACCAACTGTGAAAGAAGCAGCTAGGATGCTGAAAGGCGAAACTTCATTACCTGTTCTACCAGCAAGGAGGCCACTTGATACTACTTGTGAATGTGCATTTCATTCACTTGTTGTATCGAAGCTTTGAATGCTTTTAACAACTCAAAACCAATTTATCCCAAGACCTGTTCTTGGCTTCAAATGTGTACTTGTAAATGCTCCTAGAAAGTGCTTGAGATTGATTTGTTGTTTGGTTCAATATTTTTTAGTAATGAAATTTTAAGTACATGCTGCATTGAGTCTGAATCCTTTTCTTGTGTTTTGTTTATAACTTTATATATTTTCCCACTTAGTTTCTGTTTTTACAGGATGTTCCAGCATTAGTTTCCTTAACCATGGAGGAGCTTCTTAAATTTCTGGGCTGCAGAAACAGTTGGACTTTACTTTTGTTGTTTTTGACTTTTGCAGCATCATCACAATCTTGAGGTTTGGTGCAGCATTTCTGGATCCAACCCTCTGCTTGAAAAGGTAATGTGGATGTGGTGCTATTAAAAAGTACAGCTTTCTTTTAATTGGTTTTTTTTGGGTACTTTTCTATTTCAGTTTCTTATTTATGTGCCTAGTATGAATAGCTGGATTGCAAAGCACATGGAATATGCCCTAGTTTCTTATTCATGTTGGAATGATTTCACTTCTTACTATTCCACTTATTTAGTACGGTTTGACGGATGCTGCCAGCATGATTCTGCATATAGTATTTATAACTATAAATTAATGACGTTATAGCATATGTTTGAAGGTCAGCATAGCTGTGTTTTGTATTCCCTTCTTATAATCTTTGCAATCTCTTTATCTTGAACAGCTGATTAACTTGTTATGTTCTTTAGTATTTTGTCACTGTTTCAGTAGAATAGTGTTCATCAGCTAAAAAGCTTTGACCCTAAGTTTTAAGGTATTGGGCTGATTACGTCTTATTTTCTATTCCAGGTTGCAGACTAAACAAGCGTGGGAAAGGCTTCTTGTTTTTGTTAACTTAAAGCCATGCAAGCTGTCTCTAGAGAAGGTGGGAATGCTTTGGCTTTGGGAGGTCCAAGACCTATGGGTTGGTCTACTGTTCCCTTTAATGGTACTCAAGCTACAGAACCAAATGGTTAACAGCGAACATCAAGTTTGGAATCACCGATAATGTTACCAGCCGATCACCAGAGTGCAGTGTACACCAAGAAATTTAATCCGTCTGGTACTGTCATTGCTTCTGGGTCCCATGATTTTCTTTGGAATGTTCATGGAGATCGCTAAAATTTCATGGTACTAAAAGGTCACAAGAATGCTGTATTGGATCTTCAGTGGACCACTGATGGGTACCAGATAATATCAGCCAGTCCTGATAAGACTCTTAGAGCGTGGGATGTAGAAACAGGGAAACAGATTAAGAAAATGGTTGAGCACTCGTCTTTTGTTAATTCCTGCTGCCCTTCTCGTAGGGGTCCACCTCTTGTTGTTAGCGGATCAGATGATGGGACTGCAAAGCTTTGGGATCTACGTCAGAGAGAAGCAATTCAAACAGTTCCAGATAACAGCAGTTGGGTTTTCAGATGCAGCAGATAAGATATATTCACTGGTGGGATTGATAATGATGTTAAGGTGTGGGATCTTCGCAGGAATGAGGTTACTATGACTCTTCAAGGTCACTCTGACACTATCACAGGTACGCATTTGGGATCTTCGTCCATACGCTTCGTTGCGTGAAGATATTTACAGGCCATCAGCACAATTTTGAGAAGACTTCGTTGAAATGTAGTTGGTCTGCTGATGGAAGCAAAGTCTCCGCTGGTAGTGCAGATCGGATGGTTTATATCTGGGATACGACTTCTCGTACATTGTTCGACATTGATCACTCACTCCTCTCAAGCTATATACCTTCCTCTTTTTTCTGGCTTTCTGCTTTTTTTAAATGTTTATAATTAAGCAAGGAAAGGATGACGCGATTAGTTTCAACTTGATTTCAGTCAAAGTTCCCAATACGCAATTTCTACAGGGATAAACAGGGATCACCAACAATTATCAGGAACTGCTTCAAAAAAAATAAAAAATAAAATCCCCTTCTTAAATTCTTTGCAACCTAACAGTACATATATACCATTTCCAAACTCGAACCATACAAGTTCTCTTCATTATGACCTTGAACAGAGAGGAAAGCAGGAGAAAGAAAACATATGTTCCATACTCGTAGTTGTTAAACTAGTTCTTTACTTGTTCTTATTTTAACAACTCTCTCGTAGTTGTTAGCTAACTTACATACTAATACAAGAATGTTCCCAACAATGTAGACAACAATACACTGGAGTCTGGAGAGGTGAGGAACCTCAACACAAAAAACAAAAAACAAAAAAAAAAAATTATCGGAAAGAAATTCCAAATAATGTGGTTATATCGTCTTTTTGCTTAGTTCCACCTTTTGGATGTGGAGGTGGTGACCTTTGCCGAAGAGCTGCTTTTCTCGTACCTGTGGTAAAAATCAATAAAACAGATTTTAAAATTCGTAATCTTGATGAACTTCATAAGTGTTGCTTATGTTTTGAAAATGGACATGTGAAGTGAACCATCTTTTCTTACAATGTCAGAAAAACTCAAAACATATTGTTTGCATCTCAACCGAATTTCAGAATGGAAAATGTGAATGAAAAGTCGGTGCTTGACTGTATTAATGCATGCTCATGATTGCCAGTCCAAAGTAAGAATGAACAAGCATTTCTAAATGTAAGAATATACATACTTGCTGGGGCCTTGATAGTTTCCTTGGTAGTTGTTGGTCAAACAGGTGCTGAAACTGCTGTTTGTAGCCTGCTTGCTGATGGTGGTCGGGGGATTTTTGTTGGTGCTTTAACCCTGAAGAGAAAGCTTTCAAATTAGAAAAAGGAAATACAAGTAGATATCAAAACCCCAGAGATTAAGAAAGAATATACTCACTTTTCTGTGCCTGTAGTCTCTGCAGGTTTTGCAGTTTCAGGAAAAAGGGTTAACTCGACTATGCTGCTTATTGAGCCATCAGTTTCAGTTCCCATAGAAAGGCCACCATCAGAAATGTCACTCAATCTTTCATCTTTCTTTGCTACTATCTCTTTAAGTGATGAGACCTGATCCATTAATTCTCTAACTTCTCTCCCCTCTTTGTTACTCTTTGCAGCACCCAGCTGAACCCCAGAGACCCTTTCGGCAAACTTCAAGGTACTTAGCGTCTCAGAATATGAATCAGCATCAGGGTTAAGCTGTACAAACATGAGAGTCTTTGCCTGACCACCTGTACCAGAAAAAGGAAAAGAAACAATGTCAAATTCAGAGGAAAGAAATGTGTAAGAACTGTAACCGTAATATGCCCAAGAGCTTGAGAATCAATAAAGATTACTACTCTAAATCAACATCTAGAAGATCAGGTTGTTTTAAAACTTTTAACCCCACTAGAGCTGGTTGACTGTTGATACTAAATGTTTGAATATGAACATTTAGTATGAGAAGCTACAGTTGGAACATCCTGAATTGGATAATTCATAATTACCAACAGAGATCATCAACTTAGACAATCCAAGAAATTCCAGCTCTTAGATCAACTACATGTTGGCCATAAAACCGTGTATCTATGAGAACCAAAATAGTGGTGTCTATTGATCCTCTACACTTTGTATTATCAAATTTATCCAGAAGGGGCCTGTTGAATCATTGTTAGGTAGCATTTAACTTACCTAGAGAGCTCTGAAGCACTTGAGTTAGTTTGCTATTTCTGTAAGGTACATGACCATTCTTCTGAGACAGAGCAAAGATAACGTCGCCAAGAGCAGAAAGTGATTTGTTAATGTCTTGCGCTTCCCTGAGTCTGTCTCCAGTTACCTCCGAGCGATCAACTCTTTCACTTCCAGCAAGATCCACTAAATGAAGACTACCACGCAAAGTGGCATCTGTCTCCAAATCCGTACCACGTACGTGAACCGTAAGAACACTATAGACACATAAAATTGTAAGACCCTACACACAGACAACACTATGATGAAAATTCAAGAACATGTACAAGTAATGAACAAACATACCTGTGTGATCTACTACTTCTTTCATTAAGAGCAGTGTAACCTACAGCTCGGTTTGCTAACCCAATTTGCATTAACTCAAGGACATCAGACGTAGAGTTAACAGGATGCATGCTAGCGTAAGGGACAGCTAACCCATTGGGCTGTGAACTGGTCCAGATCCCAAGTGTGTGCTCATTAAGGAAATAAGTTAACAATATAATAAAAATTTGAGACATCTATCTGCAGGCTTATACACAAAATATATGAAGGATATCTTTTCTGAGAACCTCCCGTTGGGAGTAAATCATGGACTTGTCCATTATAAATCTCAACCATTTGAACACTAACTTCATATAAGAAAGAGCTTCTTCTATTCTGAGATATTTGGAAAAGATCATTTAAACCACGGTAATTGACACCCCAGTCCTTCCGGGATGATGCATCAGGCCCAGTCTGCAAGAATGAAATCAACACTCAGACACACTACAAATTAATGATGTCGACAATAATCTTGAACGTGGAACAATAGAAAAAAGTTCATGTACCATTGTGTACGTCTTCCCTGACCCAGTTTGACCATAGGCAAATATGCATACATTGTACCCATCGAGAACTGATCGTATTAACGGTTGTGTCTAAAAATACTTCCTCTGTTAATAATGGACAAGTATAAGTCAAGCTCAGATAAAAGACCAAGTTAAATAAAAATGTGAGGATCTAAATCTTTGATCAACGAAACAACATGCTATTTTGTCTCCGTGCCCCGTATACAAACCCATTAGTTTTTGGCTCCCCAATTACAAACCCATTAACGGGTTCGTTAAATGGAGGCGCAGATAAAAATAGCTAAACTAACAGAGCAACGAAAACTCATTATGTCAATATCACTCTCACCATTAAGAAACATGTAATTAAAAATATCAATTTGAACCTTAATTAATTCAAAATATGATCTTATACATATTTCATATATCAAATCACCCCAAACGTACGAAACTACATTTATATTTAGGAAAAGTTCATTACCTTGTGTAGTTTGTTGACCATAAACCTTGTTGAACTTGAAGGAGCGATGACTATCTTTCCCCTGTTTGGAAGGATTTGCAACAACCAACTCTCCATTTTCGCCTATGTATTCTATGGTCGTCTGCTTTTTGTTCTGTCCGGATAAAAAGGGCCGCACACGACAATACACTCTAATATTTCCTATCAATAAAAAAAACCATAAATAAGCAAAACAACACCAAACATTTAAGTAGTACAAATTATAACTTTCAAAGTTAAGCATTGGCACCTTTTTAAGTCTTGAACCTCATTGTATAGCCTTCGGTTTTCTGTAAGAACCATGTGATAATTTTCAGCCGCATCTGCTAATCCTTTAAGCTTTGTCCCTGAGATATGGGACAGATAGTAACAATTAAGGAAACTGTAAACGATTGCAAGATCGTTAATCATATAACAACTAGTTCTGAATTTCCTACCCAAGCGACCAAATTCCTCTGCATAGGTCCTTTGTACATTGATAACTTCTTGCTTAATGGACTCAGAAGTCTGCCTTAGTTCCTGTAGAGTTCACAAGCCTGAATGAGGTACCAGACTTCAACAATCGCAGTGCAAAAGCTGAGAAATGATAAATAAGGAATTACCTGGAGAGCTTGGAACTGAAAATCCATGAAACTCTGGTATTTTTGTTCTTTCTTGTTCAACTTTTGAGCTTTGGATAAAGAATATGCCTCTAGTTGTGTCTCCTTACTTTTAGACTCCGCCAAAAGAGACTCGAGTTTATTCAACTTCTGATCGAACTCAGCTTGAGTTTCTTTCGCCTGTTCTTCCAATTGTAAGGAACGTTGTTCATAGTTCTTCTTGGTTATTTCCAATTCTTGTCTCAGAGTTGAAATCTCAACCTCAGTCTGATCCTTCTCTTTCATCAATCTAACCACATCCTGTTCTTCTTGTTTCTTCCGCTCTTCTATTTTGGTTTTCTCATTCTGCCATTACCGGGATAACTTATTTTACAAGTCTGTTCGGAAGTACCTCAACAACCATATTTACGTATCATACTTAAAAAAAAACAGAGTAATGGCTAAATGGACCTTTAACTGCTGAAGCCTGTTCATAGCAATCTGCAACAAGAAAAATTAGGCAATTAATGAAAAGTATACTAACGGAATTTGGGATATAATGATATAACAGATAACCTTCTGAATCTAAATATAAGACTCGCTCTTTGGTAATTACCTGGGTCTCTTCACTAGTCCCAGTTGCAAGGGTTTCAAGTACTCTAATTCTAGACTGATACTTATCTTCGCGAGACTTGTATAGATTGTTTTGCTGCATGTCAACATCACAAGTTTTTTTATTTTAATCAGCAATGAAACCACTCCAGTACGAGAAGAAAAATAAGTTTGTAAGTAGGTATATTACACTTCTAATGTTGTCTGCTTGAGTTGCAAGTTGTCGCTCAATTTCTAACATAACTTTTTTCAAAAGGATTGATACACGCTGCGCAAAAAACAAAAAAACAAATGCCTCAGGTTAAAGATTTTGTAAGAAGACCTGTGTTTCAATGAAGAAAGGGGAAAAACATATCAACTCTTGTGCATGCTTTACTAAAACATTAAAGTATCTTCTCACTGGCATACTTGAGGTATTTCCCCATTTTTCTTTTCGATGCACTCATCTAAGATTCCGCGAATGACACTCAAAAGCGATTGAGTTGGGGCATTCTGCAATGAAGACGCTAAAACAAATTAGGAACTCATTCAACAGCTCTCAAACATAAATAAAACTAAGAAACATATGAAACCTAATTACATGAAAGGAGACGAGATACTTACATCTAAACTATTTGATTTCATCATTTCAGATATCTTAGATTCAGGAAGATCAGCATAACGTCCTTCTTTCAACTAAAACACCTCATGAAACTTATGTCCAACATGATGTATCAATGCAGCTGATGGTTCTACAGAAGAAAATAGAAGACAAGGTCGAATAATGAGCACAGATTATTTCTGTATACACAAACATACCCTAGTTACATAAAAACTCTAATGCTGCCACGAAATTCAGTTTTTCTTTAATTGAAATTACGTCTTACTTCTTCAGACACGAGTCTACAACGAAATACCTGATGCAACATGACTTCGCAAAACACGCTTGAATTTTGAGTCTTGTGTATTCTTCCTTCTCTCATCCGTAGACACCAAAGAACTATGTCCTGGTGGAGAAATATCCAGTGAACCATCAAATTCTGCTCCTGACAAGCTCCAGCTCCTCCTTCCATTGTTTGGACTTCTGATCGAAGATGAACGTGTGACTTCTCCAGGGGTTAAACTAAACTTTTCCTTAACTGCCCAGAGACACTCCAAAACTGGTTTCATAGATCCCTGCATTTTATCCATGAGAAATGGAAAGATCAGAGAGTGAGATGCTTGAGTGTCAAAAATTAAAAGTGAAAAGATGAATAAATTCAGGAAAATAGAACTGTATCAGTTTATCTAACTTCGTAATGTCAGAACATATATACTAAAGTAAATTGTAAGATAGATGAACAAACTACGTATGTTGAATGCATAAACGAACAAGGATTTTCACTGTCCATGAGAAGCAAGCCTTACGTTGTTACTGGCATGAAATTGAATATACTTGACAGATTTATCTACTAAAGGATAAGAAAACCCTGGAGTACAAAAAATTTAGTTCATAAAACAACAGGAGTACCTGTTCTAGGTCTTGCACCTCAAACTTGGGCAATCCCATTTCATACACAGCCTCCAGAAACCTTGAAACACTCTCCAAATGTGACTCGGAAGAGAAGTTTGAGTTATCAACCTAAAGCGTACAATACATAAACCTGAGAATCTCATCTACTGCAACAAACTTAAATCTCAATTTTGTATACAACAATACGAAAGAACTGTATATTATATTGGGCGAGACTAACCTCATCAACAGATTCCAGACTCAGCCTGTTCAAAATGCTATCAAAAACAGCCCCATTGATCAGATATTCTCTGAGGTCCTCTTCAGAAGCTTCCAATGGGAGCCTTGAATCAGGGACCATTTCATGTAACCACTCCACTATTTCTGCTCGTCGTTTACCTGAGTATAAATTACTATTATTATTTTAATGTGTAAGAGTGATAAGAAAAGAATGATATACGTTAAGTAGTTTCCCTTACCTTCATTGATTCCCATTGTTGGTTTCACATTAACAAGATCACCATATCTGGATTCAGAATTCATGACACTGTCTTTGAAAGAGGCACCTATAGTTTATTGACAAATTCGGGAAATAACTTTACTACAGACAATATCAAGGCCCTTTATCCAAGATAAATAATCCCCTCCACGTAGAATGAAGCATCAACAAATTATTTGCTACATGCATAGCTCAACAAATGTAGCATTCCTGAAACACCCCTGTTGTCAACGCATCAAATATACGAGATATGAGTTTCAACAGATAAATGGAAGAAAAAAAACCCCATAGAAAAGACGAAGTTGCTTCATTTAGACCAGAAACGTTTAACTGGTGCAACAAGAAACTATAATAAATTATAAAATGGTTATTAGATCCGAAGTACCTATGGTGGTGTATAAGTACAACTATAAAAGAATTTGTTTCATGTACCACATGTTTTGAGGGATATCACTGATGTGATGCAACCGAACGAGTACACTAACGAACGTACATATCAAAATTGTGCCCAATTTTTTCACAAATCGGTCTACACAGTGTCTGATGTACTATCACCATATTAAATTCTAAGAGATAAGCGGACACCATCTTCAATACTAGGAATAACCTTTAGGCAATGGGAGCAGTCCATTATGCCCATACTTCTCTCTAGTCTCTAATTTTCTACACATGATGTTATTAAACAATAAACAACTATGTAGAGTTCTAACCTTCGAACAAATTCATCAACGTTTTCCTATAAAGAATTCAACTCTTAATCTAACCAAATATTCAACATACCTGCAGAGATAGTCTTTCTCCAGTGCCCAAACTTAAAATCGATTAGAATGTCTATTTCTTCACTCCTGCAACAAACCCTTCAAACTACTTCAGATTGCAGTTGAGACCGCGACATACAACTGTAAAATTAATCACAACAACAACAACAAAAATCAAGTTAAATGCTGCTTAAACCCTAAGACCCGAAGCATTTCTTGTGGTCAACTGAAACATTGCCTTAATCCTTCAAAAATCAGAGCTTACAAGACAAACAAACAAGAAATTTGAGGGCAACTTAACAAATTCTTCAAGAAATGACAACATCAAATAATATCCTAAATTCTTAATTTTCTAGAAGGGCAACTTAACAAATTCTTCAAGAAATGACAACATCAAATAATATTCTAAATTCTTAATTTTCTAGAATTTTCAACAGAAATGAAGCTACAATGCAAAATTCCTAAACCAGGATACAAAAAGGAACCCCTAATTGTACATAAAAATGCAACTTTTAATGACCCCAAAACCCTAAATTTTCCAGCAAAATCCAAATGAAATGAATTAAAAAAAAAAATCCCCAACTTTTTGGAATTGAAAAATGTTATAACCCCACAAAAATGCAGATCGATTTTGTACTTAAACACCCAGCCATTTCTTGAAACCAGATCCATAAAAAAGCTTCAAAAAAAGCTAAACAAGAACTAACATTGTAAAACATATACCTCAGAGAGAGCTTGGGATTGAATTTTGATGATAACCCAGAGATTATTGCAACAAAAGAGGGATGGGTTTACAAATGGATCTTGAGATATCCACCTCCCTATAGCTCTATCTAGGGGTCTTTTCTCTCTTCTTTCTTTCCCTCTTCTTCTGAAACCTCAAACTTCCTCCGAAATTTCAGAGGAAATGCTTTTCTTTTTCTTTCCTTTTTTGCCCTTGGTTTTAAATTTTGAAAATGATTTGTTGATAATGTACTTCACGATAATGTTGTTGTATGATTGACTGAGACCACTTTTGTCTCATCTTGAAACTTGTGTGGTTACAAGGACACAAATTTATGTGTATGTTGTGTAAGTAAGTAACTATGGGTAGTGCAGGATAAAAGGAAATATCATATTTTAGCTCTCTTTTGATCCCTCTCTCCTCTCTCACCAGTTCAACAGAAAAAAAAGTTTTCTTCACCGGCAATCATCTCCGGCGCAGATCTGATCCTTTTGGGGCTGGTTTGGGCGGATTTTCTTTCCCTTTTCTTGTCTTAGGTTAGATCTTTGTTATTAGTTAGTTTATATCATGGTTTTCTCTTACTTATTGGTAAGTTTTGTACACCCTTATGGTGTTTTTATCTCCTATATTAGAGAGGTTTATCTCGGTATTAATGGTCGTTCTTGTGTCATGGGTTTTAAGATCACTTGGGATGTTTTTCAACGACGAAAACTTCATCATTGTTAGCTCCGGCAACGGGATCTTTACCGGAATCTTCATCATCTATTTATCCGGCGACGGAATCTTCATGAATGATGTTTTTGACAACGAAATCTCCATCACAAGTTTTAAGAAATTTGAGCAAATCACTCCAACTTTTGGAGCACATCTTTATGAAGAAGAAAAACAAACAAAATGGTTGGAATACACTTCTGAGAAAAACCATTCTTCATCCGACTTGATTGGTTCTTATTCATGCTTGTATTTGTTCTACACCGGTAATCCTTCTCTTTCTCTTGTCGGATTTCTTGGTAAACTTGTACGGTATGTCTATTTGTATTTTCTTAATTTTGATTTAAAACCCATTATAACCTTGAACTCCCAATAATGAAAAGGTTCTTTATATCAAAAAAAGAAAAAAGAAGTAGTGCAGGATAAATGACTCCAAATAGTACAATGTTGTCCCATCTAGATCTGCTGGCCCTGCATAGTGGCATCAACTCAGGGAAGTAAATTGGCATCTGAGGTCCCATGTTTGGGGCCCCCAACAATAGTTTAGCCGTGTGACATTCGGTTGATGAAGTATTTGTTATGAGTTTTGAGTTCAAGGTCATTCTTATCACATATCCTGCCATAACCTGTATGCAGTGAGGAAAATAAATTAGTGATACCCCTTATTCACTTCCGTGATGCTGGCAATGGTCAGAGTTCAAAACTCGTAAGCATCAAATTTTTCGATGGTTAAAAATAAAAACAAAAAACTAAGTAACATCCGAAGAAAAGATGATGATGATGACGATGATGATAAAAAAATAAAAATAAAAAATTAATGAGATCTAGTGGAAGTGTACCATTGAAATAATCCGACTAATTGCGGAAATTATGATTATCGAGGATGAGTTTTAGAAATTTATTTTGATCTTTGTTTTTTTTCGTATAATTATTAATTTGCATTTTTTTAACTAACTAATGCCATATTTAGGTTAGGCTTCTCTTAAATGTATCTCATGCTTTTATTAACCATAGTCCAAAAAGTTTAAATTAAAATCAAAAATCAATTTTACCAAACAAGTCTTAATTTTGTTCTAACAATCCTACTTCTTCCCCAAAATCAAATTATAAACCCTAACTTCTCCTTCTTCTTCTTTTTTTTAATCCAAACTAAGTTATATTTCACTATTCTTAAAACTTGCCCTATCATAAACCTTAATTTTACTTTCCTCCTATAATAAACTAAACCTAAATCACCTTTTCTCTAAAATGATTTTATTTTTCCTAAATCATGATTACAGTAATATTGATTGAGGTTATATATTCTAATTATTTCTTTAAAAATTCTCCATAATCGAAAATCAGAATGAAATCAACTAAGGTTTTGATTCTTTTCCTAAAATCAATTTTCTAAACTCCATAAGCATTATTATTCTATAAAAAATTATAAGATGATTTTCTTTTTTCTTAATCACGATTACATTAAATTGAGTACTCTTAAAAATCATCAATTATGTCATAAATCATACATAAATTTAATTATGAAAATTATATAATTGACTTTTTTTTTTTAATGATTTAGGGATTTGATAATCTATTCAATTATTTTGGGCTATATATAAAAATTGTGTGAATTTTACGGGTTATGATAAATAATTTAAGAATATATTTGGTTAGATTAATGACTTATTTTTGATGGGTTATGGTTAATAAAAACATGGGCTATATTTAAGAGAAGTCTTAGGTAAGCTAGGAGGGTTCAAGCTAGTCTATCTAAAAGACGAGTTTAAGCTAGCATAATTCCAACTGCAGATTTAAGAAAGAAAAATATAATTATGTTGCTAAAGCGTGGATTTTTGTGTTTTTAAGGACTCTTCAAGAGACCTATAACGTTGAAATCATCAACTAATTAATCTGGATTTTTGGTTTTGCACCAAATTTCTAAAAATACATAAAGGATTGTTAATTTTTATGTAAGCAAATAAGGTGGCTGTCTAAATATAATTTGAATCCTACAAGGATTACAAATTTCTGAGCCCTTCAAAGACTACCACGCCAAGTGCATTGTATAAAGAGAACAATTAATAAATCAATCCTTGGGTCTGAAAATAAATAAGACCCTGAAATCGTTTTTACAAACGAACAAATTTCTCGTGTAATGACGCATTATGACTACGCCAACCAATAATTAATAGGCTTGGCATGTTTAAGGTGTTAAGTTTTGGATCCAAAATTGCGTCAATTGAGAAATTAATCCAACATAATTTGGATTATATGTCAACAAATCACATATGTCGATATTCCTCTGCAGAGGGGTTAACAACCACCATCTTTAATTATTTCAGTAGCTACTGTAAATGAATATTCAACAATATTAACTAACTATGATCCTACACAATTCTCAAGTGTATGCATATCTTGAAAAATTCACATAATTGCTTGTACCAGCGCCAACGGACATTATAATCTCCTTATCTTCTAGTGAGGAGATATGAATCATGAGAATGTGGATCTTGTTTTGATATCAATCCATGAAAATATTCAACTGGATTTGCCTTTCCAAGAGGCATAAGCTTATTAAAAGCATAATGAAATTTTTTCGCGCCTTATTTGAGATGGCAGCCTTTTTCGATTTGATCATGATGAGAAAGAAATTTATATAACTTTTAAGTTAATGAGCACCAACATCTGGTAGTGTATAGTCTCCCCCTGATTATGGCGGAAATATTTTCATCTCAAGTACGAAAACAAGTTTTGTAAAGTATTATCCGATTATTCGAGACATATACTTAATTATGAAATATGTCTTTCGACATAAAAAATAAATGTAGTCTTAATAGAGACATACATATTTTCGATCATTGCTTTTGGAACAAAAATAAAATAAAAATTATATGTCAAAACTAAAAGCTTTGGAAATATGGAAAAAAATCTCCAATAACCTCATGACCTCAAGGGCCAATGAGATATTAATTTAGAACGAAATATGGACACTTTCTTTATGAAAAGAAAATTTAATTAAGATCAATATAGTCACTACAAGGACTAATAATATTGGCCAACAAGTCAGGTGCGCACCCTTTTATCTTTTGCGTCCATCCATGTTCCAACTACAAGTGGAACATTCCGAATTTTGGAGATCATTAATGCGAGGAAAATTTAAAATTGCTCAATATCCCGTAGGGAAGCAGCAATTCCTCGTTTATTGGTTGGTATTTGCAATTGGCGTACTAAAGATATCTAAGCTTAAGATCAATAGAGAAAAATAATAATATTCTTTTTAAGAACATAAAGAATACATTATCGTTATTATTTTTTGAAAAAAAATCTGATTTATGGTTGATTAATGATGGTTTCTTGTAGGGAATAAAAACCAATTAATGTTCCTTGCAAGAAACAGAACCATTGACTTAAAATAATTTAGAATGTCAATTTATTTACATCTCATCTCGAACAATCGATAGAAAAAAATTCCAATTGATTTAAACGATATACCAAAATCGTATTAATGACAGAAAAATAAATAAATGTCGTTTTAGCCAATGCATATGGAAAATCCATTTTATGGTTGGTTGATGAACAATTTCTTATAAGAAAAATTACATGATCCTTATCTAAGGGACAAAGATAACCCATGATACTAAGCAAACTCCATGGAAGCATTCCCTCAAAATTTAGCATATCTTTCAGAACACCTAGAGTCATTGCAGGTACATTCACTGGTTCAACATCTCCTGCGATTAGTACCTGATTGTCTCTAATATTTGTGTGCAAGTTTTTTGTCACTATTAATTTCGTGAGTATATAATAGCACTTCGTTTTAAATTGAGTTTGAAAAATAAATCACATTCCTTCAATAAACAGACAGGTGTTGAAAGGCTTGGTATTCAAAAAATAATATGAGGATAATGCAGGCAATTAACTAACAAAAAACATTATTTAGTAATACGATTCTAGATAAAATTTTGCATAAATTCGTTAATAGAATTACAGACCAAAAAATCAATAATTCCGAACTAAAATATAATTAAAAGCCCTAGATACATACATATTCATACCTATTGTAGTCTGCAATGGTACATATATCATGTTCTACCAAAATACGAAAGCAGTAATATATGTTGATTAAAAAATGACATGCAAACAACCATAATGTTTAACGTAAAATGTAGCATGGCATTACCTTTTAATCCTATTTATCTTCTTTTAGTCATTTAATCTGAAACCAAATGTATATGTCTTTAAATTGTGCTCGATTAACCATGTTCTTTCTTCATTTCTATATTCTAAAAGAACTTTTTCGCATATTTTCATTCTTTCGCGATCCCAAATTCTATCCATGTTTGCATTGTATTTTTGTTGTAGATGTTGATCCTCAGTTTTTGTCGTATTTTTTATTTAGTTTCACTTGTCGTTCATCTTTGTAATAATATCTCAAATTCTTCTATTTGTTCTTCCAGAGTTTGAACTATCTGGTCGTAGAGAGATATTTCCTAAATTACTTAATTATTTTCAAACTTTAGATGTAAATACGAAAAATCTGTTATTTTTTTGGTTTATGTTGCACTAAACCTTGTTATTTTGTCTGTACATATAGCCTTATTTCTATGCCGGATTGTGATTTGTATGCTTGAGTATGTACGGAAGTGATTTTAAAAATCGTCTAGTTTTAGGAAACTGTGCAGATTATTGGTTTTGTAAATACAACTTATGCATATTTGTGTTATGTATGTGTATTGTTTTGAACGTTTCTTTTCACCTCAGTAAGCCAGTTTTGCCGCAATAAGTACTAACCTTGTAACTTAATTTTAATCATCGTAATTTAACTAATTTCACAAAGTCAACCGGTAAATAGTTATTCGGTAAATTCTTAAAATAATTATTTATCGAAACCTAAACATTGTGTTTGTCTTGGGAAAAAAAACATCTATACATTCTTAAGTTAATCTAATTGTGTTGGCTATGAATTAACTCCTTATCTTTAGGCTGTAATTATTGTGCCGCGGAAGTGTCGGATATTTTCTTTAAAAAAGTATTATAGATATGTGATAGGTACTGGCACTGCAACCATGTATTTTATGTTCCATTGTTAATTCTCCATATGTTCTTGCTTTAATTTTGGTTAATTTAACCACATATCCTCTATTGCACTGCTAAATATCCAAGCACCTTGAGAAATTATACCTAGTTACTGTGAATATTGTTTTTCCACCTTAGTAAGTCTGATTTGTTGTTGGATGCACTAACCCTGTGATGTGAATTTTAGTTGTAGTGAAAGTGGTGGTAATAGGATTCGATTCTCGAACTTGTGAAGGATAACTTTAGACTTAAATTCAAAACTAAATAAAAAAATCACTACAAATTATAGCAAACACTGACAAAGTTGATATCAATATTAAAGAACACTGAGGCTAAGATTCCACTATTTTCCAAGTTCAAAGTGATTTTATCTAGTATTTATATTTATTCAATTTTTGCATTTAATTTGATTCTAAGCTATTGCAACATGTAGATTTTCAAAATAACAAGTGTAAATCCAAAGTATAAAGCATCAAGAACCTATGGCTAAGCATGCTCTATCAAAAGAAATAACAATTGCTTAACAAAAATCATTCAAACAATTATAAATCAAGGCAAATAATTATAAAAATAATTGAAATAAAATAAATAAAATAGACTATACCACTTTTTGTTGGAAAAATAGCTTCCTCTATCGCCTCAGCAATGGGGTTTAGCTCCTCATATTAATCATAATCTAAAAATACATGTTTATGGCTCAAAAGTTGATTAAAAGGGAGAAAAGTGTTAAAACAGCGGATTCTGCAGTTGCTGAAGGTCTAAAACAGAAGTCGGAATTGTTGCTGAAAGGCTTCGGTGACTGCAGGAAGATGCGACCGTACCTCGTTGTCACTAAATATAAGTCTGTCTCTGCAACTGACTCTGAGGGTCTTATGTTCTTCGTGTTCTTCTTCTTCGCAGCAGCAGAAAAGTTTATGTACTCGACTCCAGTTGATTTTTTTCCGCTTCTATAAGGCTCTAAACTTCTCCAAAGTGTTCGTAACTCTTCCTTAGCCTCTCTAGAGCTTATATATACCTCACAGCTCGGTTTAAACTCGATCAAAATCTCTTTTTCTTCCCAAAAATAATTTTTTTTTCTCGGCCAAGTTTTGGATATTCTAACCTGTTTAATCACTTCACCTCCTTCCTGAATTATCCAAACTATCCTCTTATGCTTCTACAAACGAATCCTTGCAAAATATAGCATGTAACTTCTAAATATAATTCGAAACTTTTGTATGTTTCCATTTTTATTTTTATTTTTCCTGTTTTATCAAAACCCGATCATTCAGCCCATTCTAATCGATATAAACAGATGTACCAACCTTGTTTACTCCATTCAAGTCCATCCCAACTTATTTTGGCGATTGAATCACTTCCAAAAATCTTTCCAAAACTTGCCAGGAAGTTACGCAGGTGACTTTTCGTTTTCCCGCCAAAACAAAATTTCAAACAAAGGGGATGACCTCCCCTTATCCAATCCCGGTCTGTGCTTAGCATCTGCCTAGAAATGGGTTACCCCTTATCCAAAGTGAGAGTCCGAATAGCAAATGTCCTCCCAGGAGCCTTTAACAACTTTTCGAGCCAATTTTTTCGCAAAAGCCTATTTTTCCAAAAACACCTACAAGGGATTAAAATACCAAAATTAGTACAAAAATGGGTACTAACACTATACATAAAAGAGATGAAAATAGACACATAAATGCGTCTATCACCCTGTAAGAAGTACTGACCCTGTAACTTGACCTTACTTTTGTAAGTTGAACAATTTCACAAACCATAACAAATTACTCAGAGATGAATATCTTGCTCGCGCTAGTTGCAGCGAGGAGCCGGAGCCGGAGTTGGACTAAACTGTGACTGGTAGTCTAAGCCGGCTGCTAGGTTTACACCTGAACCTATGTAACATAGTTTGTTAAGAAAAAAAGCTCTATCACATGTGTGGTCGAAGCTGTCATCGAACGCTGGATGCTATGGTGAATAATTGAATATTGTCCTAAGCTAAATTGTTATGGAAATGATTAGCCCAGCGATCGGTAATAATCACTACCCGAAATACCAATAAAGGTTACTTGATTATCTATAACCATCATTATTATAGATACTACATTTCAGGTTCCTAGGAAAGAACATCACTAATCCCTAAAAACAAAAAGAGAGATTTATAATCCTATGAGTATGCCAAATAAATGAGGGGTACCCAAAAGGTCCATCCATGGGATACACATTTAGATTAATGAATCAAAACATCCATCTAAATTCCAAATATATTATTGTAACATAGATTAATAAGCAGAGAGTTAAGGATTGAAAGCCTAACCCAGTATCCACATTCCAGAGAAGTAGACTCGCGGAAAGGAAAAAACACATGCTACTAAGCAAACTCCATGGAAACGTTCTCTCAAAATTTAGCATATCTTTCAGAGCACCCAGAGTGATTGTAGGTACATTACCTGGTTCAACCACTCTTGCAATTAGCATCTTGATATAAAAAAAAGTAGTCTGATCACCAAAAAACCAAAGAAGGATGACATAAATACGAAAATTACTTCTGAAAAAAGATAAGAAGTAACAAAAGCTTGTTGGAAGATATATTCCGGTTCATGATACAAACGTCCATTTTTTCTTGAGAGGCACCAAATTTGACCATTGAAGGTTTTACTTCCCTGCAGGTCTCTGAATTCGAGTATGTTTACGGCTAGGTTATAATATTCAAAAACTATCCGTCTGCACTTATTAATTTGTTAACCTATGGCTAGAAATAATCATTTATGGCTCGGATTTCACCCATGAAGAATTAAATTTTAGAAAACCCAATTATGCTAAAAGTTCAACTTTCTCTAGTCGTAGAGGTGGTTACGTCAGGGAAATTTTAAACACGTCCTAACCTTATCAAAAAAAAAAAAAAAAAGGCTAAGGGTAAACTAATTAATTTGATTTAATCTGACCGCCCCATAATTAGCTAAACTAATTAAGTTCATTAACACAGATTAACCGATAGTTGACCAAAAATATTACGATCACTTTAGTACAAAATGATCTTAATGTGTCATCTTGTAGAGCCCTTCAGAAAATCAGCAGCCCGAAGACCAACTTTCTAAAAAAACCGGGCATTAAAAGCTGTGTTTGCAATGCTAGGTAAGCAAGGCACCCATATTAATGTAATGTATAATATGACATTTCCTTGATGAATTTCTCTACGAAACATTTTTGTCCTAATAAAAGACTATATTACACTGTAATCCAAGTTTTATCACATTGTCATCTTGTATAGAATCCACCGGTATCAGGCTTGGCACGAACTATCACACTTACATGAAAGTTCCATAAGAAAAACCATATTACATTATCAATCTGAACACTCTGCAACTTTCGAATCTGGCTCAAAAAATGTTAAAGTTTACTGATAGCTATTTTTCTTTGCCTACAATGTTCACGAATGATATTGATTTGGTTAAATCCTATGGTTAATCTCTGAAATCCCTAAAACTTAAGGTGCAATATACACGACAGAGAACTTGAAAGTGAGTTGAAACTATGTAAGCCATTTAAGAGATCCATACATTTGAAACCAAAGTCATTTATTCACCAACTAAAAAGCTAGGATATACTGCACGTCCTGTTATTGTATTTAGTATCTAGCCATGCTTTTACATATCAGTAGAACAGATTAATTTTCCACTATTTTTATGCAAAAAGAAAGGTTGAGAATCTTACAAAAGAAATGCTTTAAAGAAAAAACTAAGCTACAACGATTATATATATATATATATATTTGTGAAGATGATCGTTACCTATCTATTAATCCAAATCTTTCGAAAAAGAATGCTAGAACTGACTTGGGAAGCCTTACGATGCATATGAAAGATTTCTTATGGATCATCTAAAGAAAAGAAATGGTTACTTCTTCAATACAAAACAAAAACTCAATAAGGAAGCAAGCGCGTACCAGAGCCTCGTTACTAATGGTCTCAGTAGAGAAAATTTCTGTCACCAGTTTCATTTCATATGTAACATTTAAAAAATATCATTTCAAAAAGGAGGTTTTAGGGCAGACATGCATATCAATCGTCCAGTTAATGTATTGTTACCTACTAAGTCCCTCGTTGGAAGCAAGCAAACCAAAAGAAAGTAAACCAAGTTAAAATATGGAAATAATAGTGTACCAAGTGACAAAATTTCGTAGCCGATTTTTAAAGAAGACAGCTAGTCGTAGTTAAATGATTGAGTTGATCATTCAAAACTCCTTGGTAGGTTACCACCTAAATATGAAGAAGAGAGACTATAAAGGTAAAAATCTGTTACCTTTGGGTGGCTATGAAATGGAGTTCGGGATCATTCTGGTGATCCCCATCTACTTTATTTGTCATCTTCTCTATGCTTACATTATTCATCCACACCACGCCTTGCGTAACTAGGAAGTACCAATAAAGCTTATTAGGTGTTTGGTGAGAGATAGTTAAACCTTTTAACGAATGGTAATAAAAATATTGAGCAGGCAATGTAGGATTACCCAAGTAAATCGGGTCAAAAGCAAAAATTACTTAAGAGGCAATGTAGGCCACCATCATACAGACTCAATCATCGACTTTAAGGGAAACAGGATGGCTTGCCGATCCATGTGCAATTAACCTCTGGTCTTTAAAGTATGGATCTTGCAATGAGCTTTGCTTCTGTCATGTGACATAATTAATGAGAGAAATTATACGAAAGAACTATGAGTCTATGACATGCCTAAGAATCTTTCTTATTGTTGTCAACCTAGAGACACCTAAACACTTACACTTTCTAGACATACTCAATTTTGTAGGTGAAATGATTTGAAGCACAATTTTATACACAGCCGGACAGTAAGAAACTAAATACTTTCAAAAATACACAATGAAGAGGTCACCAATCTAACAAAAGGAAGTATACGAATACCTGGAATATATTCCATCCTACCCGGTAATTCTCTTTCATTTATGATCTTGTTTATACTGTTCGGACACACTAACCCAATCGACAAAGCCTCCTCTCAATTTTCATTTTATTACCCAAGAAAATCAATACATTCTCCAAAACCCCCTTGGTCAACAATACATATATGAAATCATCTTCAACGTTCAGGATTTCCATTCACCTATACAACAAAAGAATTTGAAAAGCAAGCGCAAAAAAGGTAATTCTACGAACGTAAAGTCTAAAAATGTTAAACACATCTAATAAATGGGAGATAACTGTCATTGATCATTGTTTCGTAAAATGAACCAACTATTGTTATCATTTGGTTAATCACAATAGGGGTTATGAGTGAGAGGAACCCGATAGGCAGATACATAATATGAAACATTAAGTAGAACGCCAATACCACTCGGAACCAACTTGGAATTCTGAATCAGGTATTACAGATGTACCACAATAATTTTCCAAATTGTGTACCTTTACTATGGCAATTCGGAAAGCAATCGAAGATATTAGAATTGAGACTAATCACAAAAACACATCCATGGCTAAGCTTCGTAATCATACTTTAGCCCTGATAGTTGAGTCAGGTAATTTTGGATGGTGATCTTTTGTTAAAATACGTGTATTGGTTTGTTGTCCACCACCATCATTGAGTTGCTGTTGTTGTTTTACTTCTTTTTCGCGGCGCAACTTTTCCTGTCGTGGCGGAGCCAGAAAACATTTTGGAGGGGGGCTAAAAAAATTTATAGAAATTTGTTGGGGGCGAAATACTAATATTTGATGGGCTAAATACTAAATACAGGGTAAAATGGAGGGTGTCTCAATGGTTATCAAAGTTTTTAGGGGGCTAGAGCCAGGGTTAGTCAACCCCTGGCTCCGCCACTAGTGTCGTGCTTTCTGTGCTTCAAATCTGGATCGCTTTAAAATCAAAAAGAAGTAACCAAAAGAATGATGCTTATGTATATACGATTCCTCATCATTGTTGAAACAACAGACATGTTAGTAAAATTTTTTTTTTGATAAAACAAAAGGTTATGAACGTTGTCCTGAGATTCTGTAATACATTAACAAAAAAAGAGCATACCTTGGTAATATGTGAACGTGCCTGCTGTTGGTAATGTCCATTACTCTCATCGGGTTTTACACCCCTCTCCATCGCTCAATGTTTTGTTTGAGCCATTGAACCTTTACTGTTAAGGTTGAGATAATCATGATTTGGTGGCATAACTGCTATCAGGATATGTAGATATTTTTATATTGTTCGTTGCAAAGAAACAAACAAATCAAGATAAAACTCGCTAATAAAGCTATTCCGGAAACAAAAATTCTGATTTTTTGTCACAGAACTTGGAAAGGTATTTAAAGGAGTCGACATATACAAAAGTGGAAGGATTCAATATAACGGCAAACACTGTAAGTCTGTAAGCTGTAAGATCCCATCTAGAATACAAAACAAAGCTTGGCTAGATAAAGAGCGGCCGAGATTTGTCTAGGAGGGATAAATCTACGGCCGTGGTTTTTTTGACTAACCATTATAAATACTTTATTAATTAGTGTTCTATTAATTGCTCATGATGAGTGATTAATTAATTTATCATGATAAATGTTCATTTAATGAATCTAATAAATACATATTTTTATTAATAAATAAGTTTATTAAAAACTATATATATATTGATCAGTAAAGAATTTGGTGTTGGCGAGTTTCGAACTCAGGTAACTGGTATCATCACCCAATGACTTTATTATTGTACTACAGTGACCCCTGTTAAAAATTATATTAATAATTTTTAATGGTGGTAGTGAAAGAAGAAGTGGGTGGTGGAAACAGTGGCGGGTATTTGTGAGTGGTGGAGGTGGTAACATTACTGGGGGTGGAAAAAATAGTGGGCGTGGCTGGTTTTTACGTACGGTGGTGGATGTTAGTGAATAGTAGTGGACAATAATAGTTTTGTGTCTTTATAAAATGAGCAACATTTTATTGTGATAGATGTAGTTGTTTGTTTTTAGCACAACTGGTAAGGACAAAACACAAATATTTTGAAGAGGATACTAAATCATATAAGACAATATGATCATGACCGCTTGATCACCCAAATGGGATCCCAGCTATTTATAGTACCCGATCGATAAATCACGGTTTTTAGTATTAAAATAAAATCGATTACATTTCCAGAATACAAAACAAAGTTTGGACAAGTTAGGCTAGATAAAGAATGTTCAAATTTATAATTGCAGAACCAAAATCTACCGTTATAAATGATCACGTTTAATTAAAATTTAATAATAAATGTTCAATTGATATTTCATAATAAATGTTTCTTTAATTAATCAAATGAATATATTTTTTGTGATACATAATAAATTTATTTGATATTAACCATATCAGTAAGCATTAATGGTGGTTGTGATGGTGGGCAGTGGTGGGGATAACGGTGGTGCGTATTGGTGAGACTGGTGGAGTGGTGACGATTATATGGTGGCGGAAGAAGTAGTGGTAGTAGGGTGAGAAAAGGGGTCCTAAGATAGGTAAATTAAGCACTAATGGTGGTTTTGATGGTGGGTGGTGGTGGTGGATCGGCGGTGGGGATAATGGTGGTGGGTATTGGTGAGACTGGTGGAGTGGTGACGATAATGTGGTGGTGGAAGAAGTAGTGGTAGTAGGGTGAGAAAAGGTGTCCTAAGATAGGTAAATTATTTAGTCACCCTTGGTTAATTTTTCATTGTTTTGTTTTAATATGATATTAGTTTTCAAAATACTTTTTTTTTTTTTTTAAAAAATTGAAACAATTTTTAAAGGCCAGATTTTTCCAAAAAAGAAGATGTTGTGATTTTAAGATTTGCCGAGTAGAGGGCAGGAAGAAAAATGAAACCTATAAAAAAATTGACCAAACACAAGGCTACACGCGAATTAATTGTAATCGGTTCAGTTTCTCACATCTCTCTTTCCCCCCCTTTTTTGTCATGGTTTCTGTTTCTGTCGTTATTTCTCCCCTACTTCATGGGATTATGCAAGGCTACGCGTGAATTAATTGTAATCGATTCAGTTTCTCATATCTCTCTTTATTCCCCTTTTTTTTGTCATGATTTCTGTTTTTATCATTTCTCCCCAACTTCATGTAATTATGCATGCTTGAGAAATAGTTCATGATAATAGGTAAAGAGACAAGAAAAGAAATGGATCAAAAATTAAATATTATTATAAATTGTAGGAAAATGAATAAACACAAATCTATGTAAATTGGGAACCCGGCCAACAATTTATGTCAAAGAGAAAATTAAATTCTAATGCTAACAGATTTTGCAAGATTAATCTAATTGATTTTAAAGTAATTTTAGGTGTTTTTA
The DNA here is from genome assembly GCA_023531105.1 of Papaver atlanticum. Lineage (NCBI taxonomy): Eukaryota > Viridiplantae > Streptophyta > Magnoliopsida > Ranunculales > Papaveraceae > Papaver > Papaver atlanticum. The sequence continues at coordinate 1,384,119 of JAJJMB010012776.1, forward strand.
GTTTTGTCACAAGTTTGGGGAATGACCTTTGATGATATTTTTTTGAAGTAGTGAACGAAGTAATGTTCTACTGTCCATAGGATTTGCTCTAACGATTAACTATGTTTGTCCCAAAGGGTTGTATGACATACATACACAATATTAAAAGATTCGAGGATAACGACATGTTTATTAACATTTAGACCTGGATTGATCGGTTCGATTCCTCTCAGACAATTACGACATGTATGAACTGATGGATACATTTGAAACACATATCCTGACGGCACGGGTTGAGACCTAGTACATAGAATAAAGTAGTCCCTTTTACAACAAACACTGTCATGACAAAGTCGTACTATGAATTGTAGAACCCGCAAGCTTTCTCATCCGTCCAACGGAAAAACCCATCCGGAGCTTCCCGACCGCCGGATAGGGGTCCTCGTTGAACGACGTATGTCTGATAGCTTTTGCTATCATGACACAAAGGCCATGTTTTTTCATAACAGTATCAATGGAGAACTCGATACTCCCAACCAAGTATCATTGTACAGCTATGGCACTAAAAAGAACCAAAATTTTCATGCTGACCCCAATCATTAGAAACATGAATAAATCGGTTAAGTAACTTAATAGACCAATTTAGCTAGGAGATTTTTTTTGATAGGGGTGTTTTTAGATGGGGTATGGGGGACAAATCGGATGTTGACATGTGTCTTTCTTATTTATTATTTCAACAAATTTTGTTCCCAGAAACAAAAATGATAAAATATACTCAATTAAGATAACTAATATCCTCTCCAAACACATGCCAACATCTGATTTGTCCCCCCATGTCCCCATCTAAAAACGCCCCAATCAAAAAATTTCTCTTTAGCCTTGGTACAATATGGTGGTTCTTTATCAACATATCCAAAAGTATGATGCTACTCTAAGTGGCAGCTACAAAGCAATTTCAGAAAAAATAATGGTGGAATTTGTACATAAACATCCAAAATTTGAACTATACCGTGTCTTCCCGTTTCGCGGGAAAAAAACACACTCCTAAATAGCCTTTCAAACACTTGTATCTCACAATGACCTCACCAATAATACCGTCACAGGACCTATAAGAATGAAACAGAATGTACTGTCAAGATCTTTTCATCAACTAGACAGAAAAATGGCTCCCGAAGTTATAGAGTACAATTATCAAAAAGGGGAAAAAATAATTGAGCACTTCTCTACCAAACTAGGTCATAATTATTATTTAAAACCATCTTGAATCAAATGTGCATTGTGGTGGGTACTTATGGCTTGCACACACGATTGGTCTTTCACTATACATGTAGTCAGGTTACAACTGAAGATGATAGCCACAACGATAAAATTTGAACATTGGTATATGTCACATGCCCATTTAATCGCCTAAAATTTTCATGGGACATGACCGGCAATACTCTGTGGTTCAGTGAATCAACTTCACCCACAAGTACTCAGCCTTGCATACTTACATCAAAGTATGCATCTGCCTTCACTCATAAGGAAATACGCAACGGAAGTCTTTTCTTCTTTCTCTCTAACTCTTCATTCTCCCATAAGCATAAGAGGTTTGCCATGCACTTCAACAATTCTCACACAAGATCAGTAACATAATGAACACAAAGAACTAACACAATAAACCCATTTCATTGCATTAAGGAAGATTATACAAAACAGTCCATCACATGGACCAGACAGGCCATCACTCTCTTGGTGATGCCTTATTCTCTCAAGTATGAGACTACATGTCTACAAAATTCTCTCTATGTGAACCTACTGATTTTCTAATGTCTCTACACTATTTATACAGTGGTTACAAGGGCCAAAAACGTGCACAACACTTACACACACATGGAACAACCATGTGTCCCATAGGGTAGTTTCCATAACCGCCGATCTGCTTTTCAACTACCACTTTTTGTGTTGTCATGCAGATTGAAGCCACACTTGTCTTGAACGGTTAGGGACACTCTAATAAGGTTATGAGCTCATTTCATAACCCTTCTAACTTGTCTCGCACCTTTGGAACGCTTTTGAAGCCAATAACCAACTTGTAACCACCACCTGAGCCATATTGCACCACTGTTGCGCATTTATGAACTTGGACTTGATTCGATGCACAACCATCTTGGCCCTGCATTCTTCTTGCTCTAAGCTAATACACGGTCAATCCTTGTGCTCCAATCATCAGCGCCAACACCTTAAGCTCATTCTGGTTATTCATGTGTCATATGCTTCACTTAGCCAATTTGCTTGACAATAGCAATGCCATCCTTGCATTGCTAGCTTCTTTGCACTGTTCAAGCTTTGACCCTCCCTGAACTAATGCATAGACCAACTCTTGGCCCATTCTTCACTCTTGCATCATCCTTGAGTTTGGGCCAACTCAATTCCATGGATATACATCAATGCCAACATCGCATGTTGCATTTGTCAACTTGGCTTGTCTTGTCTTTCTCAATGATGCTTTATTGTGTCAGCCAACAAGCTTCATTACTTGGCCAATGACTCTACAGTGTAGTTCCATCTTTGCACTTCACTGGCCCTGCAGGGTCTTGCTATCTTAGCACTTAACAGTCTATGCAGTATCGCGCAATCATTGTCGAACTATAACTTGGCCTGCAATACTGTAACGCACAATCATTGTGTGCCACTTGCCTGACCTGTAATAGACCTCCCCCACCTAATTTGTTCAACGTCCTCGTTGAACGCAACCAAGCATACTCCTTATACTAGTCTCAATCTTCGTTACATGCACTTTCAGAACCTTTCCTGAAATTCAGCAATCTTTGCTGGATTTTGCAAAATTCCCTTTGCCAACTTCCATTCTTTAACATCAGCATCACTTAGCTTTACTGCCTTGTCATTGATCCTACTGATCTTGAACTTTGTTGTTGCGTTGCGCATACGTTCCAACTTCATTTCAAACCGTATATCAATACCCAAATGAAACTTGGAAATTCCTCTTGCCAATTCCCTAAATTAGGCTTGAATTTCACTTGAATCATTTGCGCCAAAGTGCACGCAAGCAATGATTCTTCCCAACTAATCACAGTGATCATTGCCATAGTCTTATGCCTTCACTTTCCGACTTTAGTTGCACCACTCAACATAACATGACTTATACAAAACTTTTCCTCATTCTTCAATCATATGCGTCTACGCCAAATCATGCCATTCCTTAAGGTATGCATTCTATGATTTCATACCACTCTTGGTATGCGCCAAAACCTATAGCTTTTGTTGTACTTTGCCAACATCATCACTTTCACTAGATTTGGCCTCCAAATCATATTGCAAACTTCACCTTCTTTGACTTGCATTATTTATAGGCCAAAGAATCAGCACCTTGCTATTCTTTGCTTGCATTATCGCAACACCTTGATTGAAATGCATGGATTTGATATAGTCATGACTTAGGACTACCCGGGACATCCCACCGACACTTTGGACAAGGCATCCTCTTCACGCGCCTTTGAAACAAGCAATTTTAGCATCACTAGCTTTTTCAAACTGCTACGCTTTAATATGGCAGGAAAACAACATCATGTTCTTCCAAACTATGAGTTACTCTTAACTCATATACTTGATGGACTTACTGTCCCCAATGTAACAATTCACTTTGCCACGTGCACTCTTCCAACTATCAACTTTCTTATACAACTCCCATAACGAAGCACAATATAATTGACACTTAGTTGAATACTCCTTCAAACTGATGCTATCATGTTGCTTTAGCTTTCATGAAGATTTCTTCAAAAATGACCTCATGCCATTCTTATGCATCACCACCACTTTGTCCTTCCTTATCCACGCATCTACAATTCGGCCTAACTTGCATCTCTAAAAGTATTATGCATCTTGGCCGTGCCCAAATCCCATTTGGCACATGCTACTGTTGCATACCTGCTATGCCAATTAACACCCAAATCTTGACACAAACTTGTGCACCTTTGCACAACTGAAACGGACTTAACTTGGTGATTCTGAGCATCACCATAGATCTCAGCAAAGTCACATTACTCAATGACTTTTGCGGACAAATCCCTTAGACAATCTCAACAAGGCAATAATCCTTGCAAACGAGACACCCACTGCCTACGTTCCTTGAATCAAGAATGCCGCATTCTTCTTCAAACTTGGAACTCATTTTTACTGCCCATGCTCATCTAGTTTCTCTTGTCTTTCCCCTTCGCCAAAATCAACTTCAGTAGTAACAATTGTTGATTTACAGTTGACAAGAACATCCGCTTGTGTTATGATCCAATGCAGGTTATGGGATATACTAAGTTATTACCATTACTGTATTAGTAGAACGTAAAGGGAAAAACTCTCTTCGCCCTGGTTCTACATCAACTACTTCTAGAATATTAGCAGCAGAGAACAAAGAGAATGAATCATTATTATCATCATCGTCGCCCTTCATTTTCATCATCATCACCTCTACAAAACCAGGACCATTTGTTCCTCCACATCTAAGAGAAGGATTTGTTGGTAAACAAGAGATAGATTAGGACAGGACGGACATAATATAAATCATTCCATAAGGTAATTTTCTATAAAAGTAACAAAACCAATTACTGACGAATATTAGGAAATAAAATCAATCAATATCAATCACGTTAATATCAATCACTTTTTATGTTCGTCATTCACGTTAGTAATAAATCTCAATTTTTCTTTCTATAGTTTCATCTGTTGCATTAGGAAATAAAAATCAATCACATTTACATCAATCAAGTTATTTTCTTAAAATATTATTTTTTCTTACCATCTTTTTGATCATGCAATGTTAGCAGTAATTGATAGCATAATCACATCTATATATTAATTATACCATCCACTTAGCTTCGGGATAAAAAATTTGGTAACGAATCTTGTAATCTTGGTAACACAATAATGTAGCCAAAATTATTCCAAAAACAAGAAATATACTATAGTTATTTATTTTCATCACATATATAGAGTTATTAATTTCCATCGTATATTTTCATCAAAATTATTTTAGATCGAGAAAACATTGTTAAGGAGAAGATGTATCCAGTCATGTTGTTTCATCCGATCATGTTTTTATTCTTAACTCTTGTCTTTTCCTATGTTATATTCTGCATCCTATGGAAACTTGGTTCAAACATGAAGCTCAATCTACCACCTTCGCCACCAAAGGTTCCAATCTTTGGGAATTTCCATCAAATAACTCCCATGGTTCACCAATTTTTTCATCAAATGTCTTTGAAGTATGGTCCACTTGTGCTCTTTAACTTTGGCAGTAAGCCTTGCTTAGTTGCTTCATCTGCAGAGACGGCAGCTGAAATTCTAAAGACATATGATGTTATTTTCGCAGATAGGTTCCCTACAAAAGCTTTTAAAAATCTCTTTTTCAATGGAAATGATATAATCATGTCCCCATATAATGAGCAATGGAAACAACTAAGGAAGTTGTGTGTTCTTGAACTGTTAAGTCCGAAGAGGGTCCACTCTTTCAAATATATAAGAGAAGAGGAAGTCGGTAGAATGATTGGAAACATAGCTCTCTCGTCAAGTGAGCATGGCATAGTTAATCTGACCGAGACATTGTTTACCATGTTAAATGACATTGTGTTTAGGTGTTCACTTGGGGACGATTTTAACAAGGAATATACTGACATATTTACAGGGTTGATGCAGAAAGCGAATTCATTGGTAGCGTTATTCAGTTTTGGAGATTTCTTTCCATGGCTTAAATGGTTGGATTATGTCAATGGATATGATGCGAAGCTGAGAAAAACCGCTCAAGAATTAGATATTTTCTTTAATCAAATTATTGATGATCGTATCCAGAAGAATTTGCAAGTAGATAGTAGTGATCATGGAAAAGACGAAAAGAGAAACTTCATAGATCTGCTTGTTCATCATTCCGGAAAGAATAACCTTAGTATCACCAGAGAGTGTACGAAAGGAATAATTATGGTATGTGAACTTCTCTTTATGCAATATCTATAACGTATGTCTCTAAAATATCATTAGTTTCTCTCGAACTTCATAATTTAATTCCAAATATGGTAAATGAACAGGACATGTTTGTCGCTGGAATTGATACATCTGCAACTGTCCTGGATTGGGCTATGGCAGAGCTTATAAAGAATCCAAGGCTGATGAAGAAAGCACAAGAAGAGGTAAGAAAAGTGGTAGCTGGAAACAAAACTGATAAGGTGGAAGAGCACGAGTGTAATCAAATGGACTACTTGAAATGCATCATTAAAGAGACACTAAGAATGCATCCACCTTTATCGACTTTAATTTCAAGGAAACCTTCTGCCAATGCAAAAATAGGTGGTTATGATATCCCGCCAAACATAGAAGTTTTCCTCAATGTGTGGACAATTCAAAGAGACCCAAAATTATGGGATGAACCAGAGGAGTTCCGTCCAGAGAGATTCATGGACAACCACATCGATTTTAAAGGTCAAGACTTTCAATTTATCCCATTTGGGTCTGGAAGAAGAATGTGTCCTGGCATGTCATTTGGCGTTGCAGTGGTGGAGCTTGTTCTTGCTAATCTCTTGTACGCGTTCGACTGGGAATTGCCTGGTGGTGCTAGCAGTGAAGAACTAGACATGGCTGAAAAATTTGGTATGACTACTATGAGGAGGAGACCTCTACATGTTGTTCCAATACCGTTCTATCGTGCAGATTTTTCTTAATCCTCGATTTATATCTATTGCAGTAAATATGTTATTAACATCATGAATTTTAAATGTAAAACACAATTTGTGGGTTTATTAAGTTTTTCTAGATGTTTTCTAATGCAAGGTGCTTGAAAATTGCGAGCACCTTCCTTGGGTAAGCTTGCCTACTTGGAGTTTGGATTTCAGTCGATTGAATAGGTTCCATCCTTTTTTTCTTTTTTCTTTTCTTTTATATTTTGTGGATGGGATATCAAAATGCCTTACGATAATAATGATAATATAATAGTCAATAAGGATATGTTCCTCTATCAATTTTTTTATTTTTTGTGTTTTTATGGATGGGATAACAAAACGCCTTCCGATAGTACAGTGTAGTGATACTGCGATTTGTATAT
>JAJJMB010012776.1:1394434-1416585 GCA_023531105.1 Papaver atlanticum
GCAGAGTTTAGTGTTCGTTGCTAACTAAGTATTGTTCTTCTAATTGTTTTACAATACTGAGTCTATTAGTTTTATATAGCTATTACTGATTTATATATAGAATTCTGTGAGTCGTTACAATTGTCTCTGATTCATCATAACCACATCCAGAAGTAAAAGTATTAACCCAAAGGTAATAGCCGTTATTTCATTTCAATCCAGAATGTAACTACGAAAGTATCCAGAAAGTATCTCCATTTATGATAATATTGGTGGACTAGCTACCTCCTACCCTTTCAAATTATATTAGAGTGGGGTGGTGGGATATTTACAGTAAAGCACTCTGGATTTAATATCATGTGGACTACCTCCTACGATTAGCGGCATTGGGATCTTTAGTTATGTGTTTAACAAAAGAACCTGAACAACAAGTCTACAAGGCAGAAAATATAGGTGTTAGTTAATGTGAAGTTACTTAGCTAATTAAGATTAGTAGTAATTTAATGAGTACACATTAGTGTTCCACATGCTTTGTATTAGGTCTTATGTATGCCTAGTGTAAAAAGAAAAAGAGAAAGAAAGAGAAGGTAATCCAAATGAAATAGAATTGTGTAGAGAGGTAGAGAGAAGCTAAGAGCCCTCACCTCCATTCAACAAATTTATTTCGAATTTCTTTATCAATTTAGTCATAAAACCAACAATAGGCTTTGTGCTTATATACTGTCCAAACCATAATAGTTTTTCTTTTTTGTTCCATTTTATTTGCTCGGCCTTTATTAAATTTGTACGTTATGATTTTGTTTGAATAGTCTTCCTTTTATTTGCACCTGCTAATAGAACCCTAAACAGTTAATGTGGCTTTCTTTACTGCATGGTTCTGAAAATCCTAAAAGGAATTGCCGCGGAGACTAAAGAAAAAAAAGCTTGATGCAAAAGGATAATTTCCTCAGGAGAGGTATATACATTCTACTCAAAAACTACATGTGCCTCCGAATTTTTTCTCTGTACCAGATATTGTATATGGAACTACTATCAAGTCCCCAGAAAGTTGTAACCCATTTTCTTCTTCATTAATTTGGTGTATGTTTAGTTTCTGTCGTTCAGATAATAAACTTGGCAGTACAATGAATTTGGAAATTGTGTTTACAAGATATTTTTGTGTCAATGCTTAAGAAAGTTCTGAAGCTAGCTGAAATCAGCAAAAGCTAAAGATCAGGCCCTCCGAATTTTAAGTCTCTCATGGTGAGGAAGCCAACGAGTTGCAGTCATCAATTGCGCAATACCTTCATGTTTACTGTAGCACTAACGTATGCATATTTTACATTGGTTAAGTTGATGGTGTACTCTTACTTATGCAAAATGTGAATCACTATCAACTGATTTCGAGGATAGAAAAAGGAATAATTATTGAATTTTCCATGTTATAGATAGAGAAACTGCTGCTCATAGCTCAACTTGGTTATCATTTGTTCGTCTAAGGTTCTTTTAACAAATCCTTATATCCTGTTAGACGTATTAATGCTAACCCAATTCAAGCTAGGAAAACTAATACCATTTCAGTTGATATTGCTGCTCAACTAGCTTCAAAAAATAAGTTATGTGGCAGTCATTCATTTCGGTGTCCATATATATTTGGTGAACCGGAAAGTTGTAGGTGTATTCACTTTTTCAGGATGCCTGTCCACAGCAGTAACAGGCGATACAAAGGGACGATGAAACTATTTATAAATCGGCTCCAACATCTGGTGCTAGCCTTCTCGGTGTAGCTCAAGTAACACATGTCATGAACCTTACAGAACATTATTGTTGAAACAGGATAACACAAGCCGAGAATCGGTTCTATCTAACTCAAATATATATCGATTTTTTATCTCTTCAAGAGTTGCATGTTATTTTTTGTATTAAACATTATGTTTTAGTTCATGCTCTAAATGTGGTTTTTTTTTTTTTTTTTTTTTTTTTGGTTACATTGCACATAGTTGTTCACCGCACATTGGATAAAATTCTACTTTCACAAAAAATTAGCTCATAAAAAGAAAAATGGTGCAGAGAACACTCTTTCATGCAGTTGTTGTAAGCTTTCTATTTTTTACTACCTCAATTAAGAAGTGTTCATCCTCTTATTTTTGTAGATTTGATTCCTTTGAATTGCTCACCTTTTGCTTCAATGTGGTTGTAGATCAAGGAAAAGGTTTGGATGCCATTAGCATCCCTGTAATACTATTGAAGATCTTTTAATATTGTGTTTTTCAGTGTTGTTTTGAAGATCAAATACCATTGAATCGTGATTCCGATTGCAGGTGTAGTGAAGATATAAGAACTGTTGGGAGTGTGCAGAGGTTGAGCATTTTACAATGGAAGGATCATTTTTAGTTGCTGTGTTTTATGGTTTTTTGGTTCATTGTTCGTTGCTGGACGATTGCGTCTTACAAGTAGTTACTCCTACTCCTACGTTTTATTTTCCTATGGCCATCTCCACAGGATTAGATCCATTTGTTAGTATTATTTTCCTTACTTACTGTACTATCTTGGTCCAATAAAATGCTTTGTTTCACAAATGTATTCTTTTGCTAATTACATGAGTTTTCAGGAGGTTCTTTTGCTCTTCGGTTTTGTGTGGGTACTACTAATGAACTTATCAGCATTCATTTTCACTATCATGCATTGAAGAGGTTGGGCGTATGGCAGCACTCAGCAGAAGGCAAATTGGTCATGGGATGCTTGCAGGGAGAGCACTTGAAACTATTTTACCATCCGAAGATGATTTCCCTTACACAACACGCATTGATAGAAAAATCATTGGAAGCAATGAATCATCAAGATGCGGCAAAAATCTTAACCATGTCATTTATATATATGAAGGATTTCTGCAACTAAAATCTGTAGTTATTTTTTAACAGTTGGTTTTGTGGCTAAGATTTTTGCTTCTGCAAGGTGTTGGTGTTCGTGTGAAGGGGTCAATCGGTGGGATAGCAATGGGTATGATATTGGACACCCAAGAATTTGGCGGAGACAGACAACCACTTATTCTCTTTGACATTATTGATCATTTGCGTCTCCATAGATTCAAATGTTTTCATCAGTGCCTTATACAGGTTCTTAGTGCACTTGGATGGACATAATGGGATTAACAAATTAATAGAGTTGAGATTCTATTTTCGAGGCCCAAGCCTGTTCATTTTTGTCGTGGTTGTTTATGCAGACAAAACATGTCGATGGCAGGCAAGAAAACAAATTTATTTTTTGATATATGTAACTTTTGAAACGCAGCTATACAATTTGAACGCAAGGCACCATTCTAATTTTGATTATCAAATTAACTTTGGCAAAAACGAGATGTGTCACCTAATTCTCTTGCCTACTCTTTTAAACAATATACTAAAATCAAATCTTAGTATGCTAACATTTCTTCGGTAAATTTTAAAAACAAAGAGGTACAGCATATATCTCTTTCCTACCCCCAAATTCTTTCACGAATTCCGTATAAACAGTGATGTCAGTGCATAACCAATCTGGGCCCGTGCAACGCACGGGCCAACAACTAGTAATCCTAATTACTAAAAAACTATAAACACTCCTTAATCAAACAACAACAAGCACCACTTTCTTCAAAAATTGGACATGGGTTTAATTGTTTGTATATGGGTCGGAATCTGGGAAGAACTTTCTCTTCTTAACCGGACATTTGAAGAAAAACAAAATTCGTTTAGAGTCCGAATCAATCAAACGATCCAATGAATTTTTGTAAGAAGTTGGAACTGGAAATCTGTTGGTTTGATTGTGTTTGATCGAATTGGATGATCACTTTTATGAAACTATTCAATATGTTTCGCAAATTCAAGAAATTGGATTCCTTTTTTTTTCTGCACAGACTTCGTGACGGACAGATACACATATTTTCATCCCTTATGGACTCCTCCCTTCGGTCGTCATCCGAAAATCGAAACTGCTACGTACCCCGCAATCCTCCCCTACAATTCTCCCCCAATAGGTGGCAACGATCCACACCATAAATTTTGGTTAGGACCCCACCACTGGAGTAAACAAGGGGGCCACTATAATACATCATGTTGGATGGTCAAGACAATACCATAGAGACAATATATTACCATTGAGAGAGATACAAAGGTCTTTTTTTCTTATTAGGATCGTACGATAGGTAAGTGCGTAGGCGTAGGATAATTATTTTTTTTTGTCTCAAATTAGTTTAGGTGTTTTTCTTCCTAGTCAAATTGGGGTATACCCAGATTAATTGGGGTATACCCGATTTTAAGTGGATTCTTTATAAGGGCTAATGGGGAGTCCTAATTTGTGAAGTTACAAAACTACCCTTACCCTTTATAATTCTTATTACCCTAAATAAGTTTTCATTTTTTTCATTTCATCTTGTTCTCTTCTTCTTCTCCTCCACCTCTACCTTACCGGCTTCTCCATCCCCCGCCATTGAAAACTCATTGATTAATTCGTCGTAATCGTCGATTAAAAAATTCCGATTAATCTTCAAACATGGAGCCACCACGGCCGAGGGCTAGTCGTATGAAAGGAGCAAATAGAATACCCAATGAATATAACCCTAGAATTGCAAATTTAGTTCAAAAGAAAGTGAAGAAAAAAACCGTCGAAGAAGAAGACATCAACGCCGCTGAAACCGAAGAAATGGCGCGATTAAGAAAGTAAGGGTCGACTTAAACTCACTCCAGTACTTCAATTTTATGTTTTCATGTCAAATTAGATCAGAAAAATCAAATTTGTGAATTTGCAGTTATTTAGCCGGCAAGGTGTTTGTTCCACGACCCTTCAGACTTTTCATATATAGGGTTAGTCGGCAAGCTCTTAGGTTGAATTTCTTGCCGGCTGTTAATATCTGTAACTGCTTTTTACAGGGTCGGCAAGGTATTCAACCCTAATACCTTACCGGCGATATATGTTTTTTTATAGTCGGTGGGTTATAATTTTTTACCCTGCCGGCTGTTTTTAAAATAGTTTGTGTCTCCTGATGCTCAAGTCATGAAGTCGAAATGGTATTTGAATACCACCCTGCCGGCTGTATTTTAGCCGGAATTGTTTGGATTATAGATCCTGCCGATTAATTATGTGGAAAATCCTGTATCTACTGTGTTCATAGTTGTTATAAGCCGACAGGGTAGTTGAATAAGACCTTCCCGACTATAGTTTAGCCGGCATGCATTTTAGTTATCGACCCTTCCGACCATTGTTCCGCCGGCTTGGTTATATTTGTCGACCCTTCCGACTATTGAATTTTTTCTTAATTGTTCTTGTCCAGGTTGGCAAAGGGAAAGAAGAAAAATATTACTCCTCCTTCAAGACTTCCTCGCTTTGGTGAAAAACTCTTGACTGCAACACATCGAGGGGCATTAGTTGATCCGGGAACGCTCAAGATCTGTGAACGGAATGATTCTCAACCACCACCGAAATCAAATGATTTAGATGAAACTCCAGATGAAGACCAATCAATTCCATCTGGTAGAAGAGGTAATGATGATGATGATGTTGAAAGAACTCCGGCTGCTGGAGGAGGTAACAATGATGATGGTGATCAAGACATGCCACCTGTTGGAGGAGGTAATGATGATGGTGATAACAATAATGGAGATAAAGATAAGGATAGAGAAGATGAAATTGTTAAAGAGAAAGAGGAAGAAGAAGAAAAGAAGGTGGAGAAGAAACAACTAATGATCAACAAACCCAAGCTGCAACTACAACTGAAACCGGAAAGAAGAAGAAGGTTATCACTAAACCAGCTGATTCCCACATGCCTCCCTCTAACTTGAAGGTTACACTGAAACCAGGTGAGACTCTATGGGGAACCCCAGAAGATGGTGGATATGTTCTTTTTGGATACAAAGACTAATGGGCATGTGAAATCAAAAATACTGTCGTAAGTAATCTCAATCCGTCTTTGTTTTTTATTTAAGTGTATCTATCTTAAATTTGCTTCAAGTGTTTGTATTTCTTCATTTTGTGTTTTTGGTATTTAGGATCACAAGCATGCTATCTGTCTCTTGAGGCGCAAAGCTTCAAACACTTTGATTAAGAAATGGCCACTTGACAAGGAATGTGATAGGTTCAAGCGATTGTCAAGAAATCCTGGTTGTGGCCTACGGTGGAGTGTTCAATTGTTGAATATGATAGAGTTACCATATATGCATTCTATGAGAGGTTCTACGGAGAGACTGATACAATGTTATTCCTATTCGGTGAGATGACGGTAACTCCCGATGATGCTCATCAAATTCTAGGCCTCAAGGTTGAGGGAAAAGAAATCAGTGATGGGTACGATGATGGAATTTCTTGGGACAAGATCTTCGAATTGACCAAAATTTTGTTCGGTTGGGATCAGATTGAGACGGAGTATATGCTTGTGATCATGGATGGTTATCCAAGAAAGAAGTTTGATCTGAAGAAGTTGAGGGACACATTCTCTGGGACTAAGAAAATCTATGATAAGGAAGGGTGGAGTTGGTGCGAATCAATGCTACCGCGTCAGCTTTTTTGCTATACTTCCTGGGCAAATATATCTTCCCTGACAGTTCGGGAAGCTTGGTCGACTGCAAGTATATTCAACTATTGCATCCCTTTGATCAGATGCATAAGTTTTCTTGGTGTACTGCTGTGGTCGCCTTCTTGAACAGTGAGTTGACAAAGGCTTCAAAGGCACTCACTGTGTAAGTCAACGGAAATCTATGTCTCTTCCAGGTAATTTTATTGTCTAAATCATCTATACTTGCAAAATGCTTGTAAGATAAGATTCTTACTAAACTTTGTGTTTGCATAGGTTTGGGTATATGAGCACTTCCCTACTTTAGTGAAAGCCAACCAACACGTCAAAGTGAATGATAAGATTGCGATTAATAAGCCAAGAGGACAAAGATACAGTTTTAAGGGTGCTCAGGATAATGATATGCCGCAGCAGCTTAACAACATAGGAATCGCGTTGGACAAATTGACTGCTAATGAGGTAATATTTGATTCGTATCGAGATGCTAGAAATGAAGGTTTAATCCAAAGGAGAGATGATGTTGCATTCTACTACGGTCCCTTGTTGTACCCCCATGGATTTTCAATGTACGATCCACATCGGGTAATGCGACAAGTGGGTTACGTCCAAGAAGAACCCCATCCCGATGATGATCCGTTCTTTAAAGTGCAGAGGGAATCGTGCACCACATCCCAAAAATGTATTGGCGTCCATTACGCTCCAGCACCAGGTAAATCTCATTGGGACGATAGAAGTAACCGTAAAGTCGATACGAGTCTTTTGGACGAGTTGACCGAAGGTTATGAAGATCATGAAAATTACATGCTGTGGTACTTGGGTTTTGCTCGTCCTACTGTGATTAGGGAATAGACTGTTGAACAACCGGCTCGTAAGAGGAAGATGCCACCAAAAGACCCAACAACAAGTCTTAAGAGCTTTGTAAGTATTTTATAGTTGTTCTTATTATTTTAAGATCACATTATCGAATTAGTCTATTAATTGTTTGTTGTTTAATTAAAAATAGAAGGAGCATTTGAAGACCCTTGCGAAGATGATGTGTTGCGCGAGAGAAAGAGGAGAGCCTTTGTCGATTGAAGAGCAAACTGAGAACATTGACTATGCTAGCAGTGTTGACAATGAGGAAGCCGACAAATTATTCGCGCAAGCTAATGCTGAACTAAAGAGGGAAGCACAAGACAAAAGGGAAGCACAAGCCAAGATGAATGCTGAAAAAAAGAGGGCTCGTACCCGTGGTGGTGGTAGTGGTAGTGGTGGTGGTCGTGAAAATGCTAAACGGGGTCGTGGTCGTGGTTGTGGTGGTGAATGAATGCATTTCTAGTTTATTTCTTTATGTTGTGGTAGACAAATGTTAAGGTTAATGGTTGGACATATGTTTTTTTAAGGTTTATGGGACGTATGTTTTCGTATTTTGGACAAATGTTGGATTTATAGTTGTTGAATGAATAGTGTTTTTAGCTATGTTAAGTTTCAATAATTCCGCCGGCAGGGTAGTGAGTAGATGTGTTGTTAATTTACATTGACGACTAAACCAGGGCCGGCAAGGTTGTGAACTGCCAGACTGCCGGCCTTGAAAGTAGAATTGGTGTAGTTACCAGGGTCGGCAAGGTAAGAAAAATTAATACCTTGTCGATTACATAACCGTCGGCAATGTATTAAATTATCGACCCTGCCGACTATATGTAGCAGAAAATGACCTTCTCCTGATGCCTAAAATCATAAGGTCGGCAGGGTTATAAAATTACGATATTGCCGACTATATAAAAGCCGGCACGCTAATGACCAAATACTGTGCCGAATATTTGTTGAAGAAAATGAACTCCTGATGCCTAAAAACATAAGGTCGGCAGGGAAAGAAAATTACGATCCTGCCGGCGAGTTCAAAATTCAAATTTTTGCAAGTACAACTGCATTGATTGACTACCATAACGGCCAAATTTTGGCACCATCCTATAAATACACTAGTTCTCTCTACAAAACAACACACACCTATTTGCATATACTCTCCAAAGCTCATATCATCATATACTCTTTCTAACTCACCCAATACCTCCACATAGAACAATGGCATCATTTGATTCTAATGAAGATCTAGTCATCACCAAAGCATGGTACGCTGAAACTCGAGTAAGAAATCAGTCCTCCGTAAGGGTAGATGCCGAAACCTTTTGGGCAAAGGTATACAACAAATATAGGTAAGAGTTTGGGAATCCTAACGGAAGAAGTGTTCAACAAATTCATGATAGACACCTAGTCATCGAAAATGCGATACTTGCTTTTTTAGATATCCAAACACCGATTTTGAATGCTAGCCACTTTGGATTGTCCATTGAAAAATTTGTAATTATTTTTGTTGTTTATTTTACGTAATCCATGTTGTTTGATCTTCCAACCATATTCAATCGTTTACCTTGCCGACTGTTTACATTTTCAGAACCAAATTTTTTGATCAAACTCATAAGACAAAAGGTTTAATCTACTGAATTCATAATTTTATAAGTTTTAATCTAAACTCAATTAATTAAGCTAATCAAATTTTTTAGTGTTAATTAAACAAGGTATATTAGCCATTTTGAAAATACAAGGTTAAGGGGTGGCTTCTTTTACTTCAAAATGACCTAGTTTTTGTCCCATTAGGTATATCCCAATTAATCTGGGTATACCCCAATTTGGCCAGGATTTTCTTGAGAGCGAAGGAAATAGTGAAATGCATTCAATAAAAAATTAACTAATTAAAGGTATTAAGTTTCCCGACAAAAGAAACTAACAAACGAGAATATATATTTACATTTTTAAGAAAGAAAGAAAGAAAGAAATCTTTATAAAAAATAAATAAGGAAGGAAAGGAAAAAAACGAACTATTTTTAGGTGACAAAAACCTAAATATACATATTAAAAAACTAAAATTCTATTTATGTATTTATTCATATCAACAAACTAATTAAGTATTTAAACCAGCATTCGAAGTCCTAGAATTCTGGCTACAAGACTCTTGCGCCCACGTTTTTTGATCAATTTATTTTGCTTTTGTGATCAGAAAAAAAAAAGTGTACAAGTCATAGAGAGGCATAGAGCGTCATATTCTTGTTCAATATCAATAAATAAAAAATGTGTAAAAGTCCTGTTCTTGTTCAAAACCAAAGCAGTGAAAAGATCGTAGCTATTATGGGTGCAACTGGTACTGGCAAGTCCAAGCTTTCAATTGATTTAGCAACTTATTTTTCTCCTTCAGAAATCATCAACTCAGACAAAATCCAATTCTATCGCGGTCTTGATATCTTAACTAATAAGATGCCGATGGAAGAACGTCGTGGTATTCCTCATCATCTAATCGATGAATATGACTCAATTAATGGTGAGTTAACTGCAGTTTATTTTCGTTCACTTGCTGGTACAAAAGTGTCAGAGATCTGGTCTCGCAATGGTTTACCCATTCTAGTTGGTGGATCTAACTCATTTATCCATGCATTTTTGGCGAAAAGCTTCAGTGCTGATCCAACATATTCATTAGATGTCGGAACTGAAGTCTCGGCTGAGTTAGGTTATGATTGCTGTTTCTTGTGGGTATGAATTTCATGGATAAAGCATATTTTATTCTTTTTGTGCGGTTCACATTTTTGTACGTATGCTGACTGATGCGTATATTCTTATGCCCTTGTGCATAACAAGTATTTAGGCATATTTTCTTCTTATTTTGCAGTTCACACTTTTGAATGTATTCTAGATGGTATGCATACTCTTATGCAGTTGTGCATTAGAAGATTTTTACCTAAAGAACCTATTTTTCTTTAATGTAACTTTATTTCTGTATATGTGAATACAAGACGGCTTATGGATGTATTTTTTACTTTCATTTCATCGTTTAATTGTATATATGTGGATACAAAACAGCTTATGAATGTTTTTGTTCTTTTGCATGTGACGTATATTATTAAATTTAAATTTGTGGAGTTTGAGCTTCAGTTTATATTTGCGAGATATTACGGGTGGGAAGTGAACTGCAGTGGGATCGGTATCAACTTGTGTAGTTGATAGTACTTCACTTGTATACTTGCTAGATTACCTATTCCTTACATTTTCATAATGTTTTTGTTTTATTTAAAATCAATGACATTTTGTGTTGATGAGGGTCTCATGACCAGTGTCTATATAACGACTGATTAGTCTTGTTGTCCCTGTCATGTTATACAGTCGGGTCGCCGGAGTATTTAAGTTTCCATTAGCTTGTAACCTTCATCTCCAGCTTTTCATCGTTCTTGTATTTAAATGCAATTTGGCATATGGTACACTTGGCTTGCATAATTTCCTTGCAATACCATAGCTAGTTGTGAATTTTAAGTTAGCTCATGTTGTCATGGACTTTGATTTGTTGCTCGAGCGACTGAACTTTGGTTTTTTGGAGGATCAATTGCATTGATTGTCTGGATCACATCAATGTCGCACAATATTCGAATTACTTGGATGCTCTTGGAAACAACTTCTGATGCTCATAATAGTTAATGGTTAGGTATGGATCTCTTCTTCCTGGTACTTGGATGTTTCTTAATTTGCTCATAACAATTAATGTTTAGGTATGGATCTCTTCTTCCCGGTACCCGTTTGTTTCTTAATTTACTTAAGTGCTTGGGTAGCACTTGTGCCCCCACAACGATTATGATTGGATTATCTTCTCCCCTCTAGTTTTCGTGTGTGTCACCTAATCTGGGATAGCTTACTGTATTACTTACTTCCAACATCTAAGTATTAAGGTGCGTTTTTTCCGCAGGTTAATTGAATGATGCTCTGATGTGAGATAAAAAAGGTTGGAGAACAAAGCAATCATTTGGTCCCTTAGCAGCTGCAAGTTTTGTAGGTTTCTATGTAGTATCTCCTTATAGTGATTTAAGTTAGAAAAATTTGTGAATTGGGAAGTTTCTACGAATTAAACTTATGAACTTAATAAGTTTCCATATGTATTCCCTTAGAAATTGTTACTTAACAAAGATATCGATATGAATTGATTGAGGAACCTATTGTTGAATGTAGATGATGGATGGAATGAAAGGTCTATACGGATTATTTGGAATTCCGCTGCATTTGTGGATGGAAAATATTAATCAATTTTGACCAGGTTAGTATTGACTGGCAGTAATTTTTTTGCTGTTACAAAAAAAATCTAAGCGGCTCATAATTGTTTCAGTTAACCACTTAGTAACGGCTTTGGCTTGTTATAAGATGACACTGAGTAACGGCTTGAGGCAGTTGCAACGGCCCAGTTACAAAATAATTCGTAAACGCCGTTGCGAATCCAAATTCGTAACATGCAATGGGCCGTAACAAATTTTTTTAATGCCCCTTTTCACAACTCTCGATTCCCATTACAACCCCTATTCATAACGTGCACAATCCTTTCCTAATAACAATAAATGGTGTAGTTTAACTTAGTGCATGGGTCTTTACAACGGAACATGGATAATTGTAAAGAAAATTGGTGAAAGGGATATAAAAGCATAAATCGTAACAGGTAACTAAATCGGATTACATATGTACTCTCCAAAGATAATATATGCCTCAAAATTATCTTTCATAATAAGAAGAAGGCAATTCCCTGTAAAAGTATGCTTTACTATGGCAATCAACAAGAACCAAAGTCAAATCGTACATTATGTGGGCATCTATTTTCCGAAACCACTTATGCTCAGAAATTGCTTGGGAGAAGAAAAGATGTTGTTGAACCAGAAGAAGAATCGGTAAAACGAGAAAGAATTGATTTTCTGATAATGACACAAACGTAAAAACTAGAATATTATATTTGTTCCTAAACTTGCTTAAAAGTGTAAAATAATTGCCCATGCCCACTAAACAATAATTGCCCATGCCCACTCAACATTCTGGTTGGGTATGAGTAGGGTGGGTTGACCCAAGTCTCACCCCTGTTAACCTTTTCATAGGTCATATATCGTTTGGTTCACTAGCTGTTAGAGTGAAGATCAAGAAAACATGTTAATTAAGGGAGGAAGAGATAGATGGTAAAAATAGGGAAGAAAATTCCTTACTTACATCAAGTAATTTAACTAGGGCTGCACAAGACACTCCCGACTTACCCGAACCCGTTAAACCCGTGGGTTTGTAACCCGAACCCGCATGTAACGGGTTGGTAGTTGGTTATGAATATAAAAACCCGTTATAGTTGGGTTGGTAGTTGGTTATTAGAGAAATCCACCCAAACCCACCCGAAAAACTCGGTAAACATAGACCATTGATGGAAACTAATCCTAACCCTCAATTGATTGAAACCCTAGTAGTAGTTAAGGAAACTTACGATATTTGTATTGCAACATTCGATAACAATCATAAAATCATTGTCATTTCTTACTTTTTTTTGTGATTCAGAAAATCGTCGCCAGTTATTTGATAGATGAGGATATTTGGACACCTTTTGAGCATATCAACTACATTAGGTTTAGAGATCACATGATGATAGCCAGAGGATGGATCTTATCCATATGATAAAGAGAAATGGTAGTTGTATAGTTAGTGAGACATGATGTGGCAACTGAAACGGCTCAAATGACTTAGATATTTTGTATATGAACCTAAAGTTTCATGTGAATCTTTGACTTAGCATATGAATTTCATTTGATTAAAGGGTTTCTTACAAACCATCTTTATCAAGTAGTCTTGTAATGGCTGAAGTCAGGCCAAATGCATGCATTTACGGTCTGGCGGTTGTCGCATCCATGGAAATCATTGTGGTAGATATTGATCTTATAATTGTTCTTTTAGCAACTCATTTGTTCACAAATGGTTAAGAGTATCAACTTGTTTGTTGCTATGATAGCTTTAAGTAATATAGGTTTTAATAATGATGTTTTTCTTTTACGATGTTTCAACTTGGCATCTTCTATTGTGCATCTACCCATATGAGAATGTCTGTTTACCCAGTAGTTGGACTTTTTCATGTATTATACTGGTAGATTTAAGTTAACTTTTCTTAATCAGTCGGTTTTGGTCTTCCACTTAATGTTTTGCTTTGTGAAACCATTTTATGCGTTTGACTGATGTCTTGCACTTTCATGCAACTGTTTACTGCTTATCATTTTTCTCAACATGGTCAATTAGTCATCATAAAAGATCAACAATTCATCTTACCACTAACAAATCTCTGTTGGCAAGGCTGGCCGATTGCTGTTAACCGGAAGTATATGAAAGAAGTGTGATTATTCTGATGTCAGCCTGATGCATACCATTTTATGTTTTATTCATTGATAATTAATTTAGCCAGGTCTAAGGGGTATGTCTAGTTTTGCAAACATTGTTTTTATTTATTTTCTTTTCCAATTTTGGTTACATCTTTCTAACCAAGTTGTTCCTCAGGTACTTAAAAAATTTCGGAACAACTGAAAGCCAAATGATTTATCCAACCACACATTCAATTAGTACTTGGAGCCATTGGCATCTTCCCATTTTACGACAGAGGTAATTATTTCTTGTGCATCACTACGACATGTGTCTAGGATGTCCCTTGTGGAATATGCTTTCAAGGCCACAAAGCTTATGAAGCATTCTATGGCAGGTGAGTTTGAATTCAGGGTGATACTTATGTGCCAGTCATCAGTCCAACGGGAAAACATGACATAACAAACCCAAAGACGAAGAACTATGTTAAGCGAGTGTTCATGTGGGATGTCTTCGACGTAGAACTGGTAAGGAAGTCCATATCATTTGTTTTGTTGCTATCAAACATTTTCCTCATCTTATTCTACTTGTTCATTTTATTCTCGTCTCTATTTTTGAAAGTAACATGCGGTTCACAAGGACCATATTTGACTGGATGGTTTCCTCCTGCTTTGTTAACTGGCTAAAATGGTGTTGTAGATTCGAATGATCAATGATATATAATTATTGTTTAATTTGTACATGGCCCACTAATCAATGATTGGTTTTCCATGATCGATCTCTTTTGATTTATTTATTTCTTCATCGAAGTATGTAACTATGTAAGTACCTTCTGCTACGTTGTGAAACTTTAAGCACTAATATGGTCACTTTCTAAATAATGTATTTAATGTTCTATCCACTACGACAGGAGTGGGAGATCAAAGGTATCTCATCAACAATGGTTTATGAGTATATGCCCAACGGAAGTCTTGACAAGTTGCTGGAGAGAACTGGTGACTCACTAGTTGCAAAGCTCAAATGGGAAGACAAGATAAAGATTGTTCTTGGTGTTGCCTCTGCGCTGACGTATCTTCATGAGGAGTGTGAAAGACAGATAATTCACAGAGATGTCAAGGCGTGTAACATAATGCTTGATAATGATCTTAATGCAAAACTCGGGGATTTTGGTTTGGCTGAACCGTGTGAGGCTGGTTCTAACATAATACAACCAGTAATACCCACAGGAACATAACCCCTGAATACGTACAGGAAGGAGTTCCCACCGTGAAGACAGACGTTTTCAGCTTGGGAGTGGTAGCACTGGAGGTGGCTACTGGAAGGCGGCCCGTAGATAATGATGGAAGGACCCTAATTGATTGGGTGTGGGACCAGTGGACTAACGGGAAACTGATTGAGGCTGCAGATGCCGGTTTGATGGGAAGGTTTAACAAGAGGGAGATGGAGGGAATGCTAATGGTAGGTCTTTCTTGTACTAGTTCTAATTGTACCCGGAGACCAACTGCAAAAGAGGCAGCGAGGATGCTCAAAGGAGAAGCTCCATTACCAGTCTTGCCAGCAAGGTGGCGAGTTAATGCTAGTTGTGAATGTGCCTTCCATTCGCTATTAGTATCAAAGCTTTAAATGTTTGACAGTGTATGATGGAGGTGGTGTTGGTAGTGGCCAGTTGATACTAGTGAATGTGCCTTTAAATGTGTATTTCTTGATACATTGATAATATCAAAGATGAATGCTTTTGATCTTCCATATTATCCAATAATGAAATTTTATGTACTTGCTGCATTGAGTCTGAATCCTTTGCTGGTGTATGGTTTATTACTTTATATATTTTCCTACCTAGTTTCTGTTTTTACAGGATGTTCCAGCATTAGTTTCCTCCACCGTGGAGGAGCTTCTTAAATTTCTGGGTTGCAGAAACAGTTAAGACTTTACTTTTGTTGTTTTTGACTTTTGCAGCAGCATCATTTGAGGTTTGGTGCTCCTGTAACCTTTTAAGTCTACTGTGCAGCATTTCTGGATCCAACCCTCTGCTTGTAAAGGTAATGTAGATGTGGTGCTATTAAAAAGTACAGCTTTCTTTTAATTGTTTTTTTTTTGGTATATTTTCTTGTAAACAATATTGAAGTAAGCGGAGTAGTTGGCAAAGATAGTTTTTGTCTTTGATCTTAATATATATAGTAATAAAGTTCGTTAAATACCAAAAAGAAGTAGGTGGAACATTGGTACGATGTCACTTGCATGACTTGTGAGGTCATTTGTTAAAGATAAAGTGTTTGAAATGCCCGTATTTTATTCCGAAATTACGGGTATTGCGAAATAGGAGGATTGAAATGTCCAAGCCATTGCGAAATAGAGCTTCATATTTCATTTCGAAGTCACGGTATTGCGAAATAGGAGGGTTGAAATATCTGAAATGGCCATCTTCTATTTCGCAACCCATTGCGAAATAGACAGGATCTTTTGTTTTCTTAGATCTTGTTTGGAGCTCAAAACCGATTCTTAGGACCCATCACGCTGAGTTTACGCAATGAATCTGATAATGTGATTGACTAATTAGTCTTACGTAAGATTTATGGGACCAACCTTGACCAGAAGTTCAGAGGGGAGGGGGGCAGCTGCCCTTAAATGTCCCCTAATTGTTAACTGGCTGTCTGGTTCTCAAAGCTTATTTAGGCTAGGCGTACAAATTCTTCCGAAAGAGGGTACGCAATCCATCCCAAATTGTCAACTGGCTGTCTGGTTCTTGATGGTTCTAAGAGTTTTGTTTCCCCGGAGACGAGAAAAGATTCAATCAAGAGAATTTGCAAAAGCATGCAACTAAAATTCTATGAAAAACCTAAAACAAGTCACATAAGGTATCACAGACATGATACAAAACAAACAATAGGTCTTGCACAGAATCACAAAAAAGATGGATCCAGACCGCTAATTGGCTAATTTTCAGATGTTGGTATTTCAATTTGCACAAGTAGAGATGGCCGTGTCATGGTTGGTGTTGCAAAACCAGGGTTTGCTGTATGGTTCTGGGAAGAGGTAATTGTCTAATTCTTTATCTATGAACTGAACTAAATAAAACCCATCGTAGTTAAATATGATTTAAAATTCATTAATTGAAAGTTTGGATATTTATGTGTTTAGCTCAATTTTAAACTATCGTCGTTACAGGATTAGTGCGTGCCCATTTGAAACAGTGATTACACTTCGTGGAACCATTTTTCACGATTTGGAGTAATTCTGGCATGTGGTATAAGATTCCGACTCAAAACATAGTAGAGGTACATTGTATGTATTATCCATTCAAATTAGATATAGGCGCTCATAGTGAAATGTGTATGCTTGAATGTATTATTTGAATTGAGCTTTAGTGAATGCAGTTTAAGTCATATCTCTTATATGGTTGCTGTTTAGCTTTCTGATCCACTACCCCACATGAACCAATATTATGCATTTTATTAAGATCGCCCAGTCTTTACATGGAGGTCATTTTAAATTTTCTTATTTTCATTACTGATTTTTGTTAATCATTTCTTAACCTGGATTCTGTACTCTTAGTTTCTTCTCAGTTAATGGAAATACTGATTTTTGTTAATCATTTCTTAACCTGGATTCTGTACTCCCAATTTCTTCTCAGTTAATGGAAATACTAGCAACGGGGCGAGGCGAGGCGAGGCGAGGCGAACCGAAGCCGAGCCACACCTAATCAAAAATACGGTAAAAAACATTATGATGGTGGGTTGTTTTTGGGTCCGCCCAGTGCGTAGCACGGGCACAAAATCTAGTACATAGATGACAGCTGAACACAAAGAAACAACAGGTGCGCTCCTATAAGTTACTAGTAAATACTCAATCCATGAAGTACTAGAATCTCTAAGAATGATCTTTAGTGAAAATAGACCATATGGTGATATCAACGACCAAAACGCAATGTTTAAGTTAACTAGGTTCTAACTAGTTTCTTAATGGGCTTCACAGCTTGAAAAAAATTTGGATGTCATGTGTGAGCAAGCCTAGCACTATGGTTGCTAAAAGTTTCTCTATCATCAATATACCATGTAGAGGATTTCAAGCACGATGGTGATATCAGGGTCTTGCTATCTTAGCACTTGACAGTCTATGCAGTATCGCGCAATCATTGTCGAACACTGACTTGGCCTGCAATACTGTAACGCGCAATCATTGTGCGCCACTTGCCTAATTTGTTCAACGTCCTCGTTAAACGCAACCAAGCATACTCGTTATACTGGTCTCAATCTTCGCTGCATGCACTTTCAGAACCTTTCCTGAAATTCAGCAATCTTTGCTGGATTTTACAAAATTCCCTTTGCCAACTTCCATGCTTTAACATCAACATCACTTTGCTTTACTGCCTTGTCATTGATCCTACTGATCTTGAACTTTGTTGTTGCGTTGCGCATATGTTCAAACTTCATTTCAAATCGTATATCAATACCCAAATGAAACTTGGAAATTCCTCTTGCCAATTCCCTGAATTAGGATTGAATTTCACTTGAATCGTTTGCGCCAAAGTGCACGAAAGCACTCAACATAACATGACTTATACAAAACTTGTCCTCATTCTTCAATCATATGCGTCTACGCCAAATCATGCCATTCCTTAAGGTATTCATTCTATGATTTCATACCACTCTTGGTATGCGCCAAAACCTATAGCTTTTGTTTTACTTTGCCAACATCATCACTTTCACTAGATTTGGCCTCCAAATCATATTGCAAACTTCACCTTCTTTGACTTGCATTATTTATAAGCCAAAGAATCAGCACCTTGTTATTCTTAGCTTGCATTATCGCAACACCTTGATTGAAATGCATGGATTTGATATAGTCATGACTTAGGACTACCCGGGACATCCCACCGTCACTTTGGACAAGGCATCCTCTTCACGCGCCTTTGAAACCAGCAATTTAAGCATCACTAGCTTTTTCAAACTGCTACGCTTTAATATGGCAGAAAAACAGCATCATGTTCTTCCAAACTATGAGTTACTCTTAACTCATATACTTGATGGACTTACTGTCCCCAATGTAACAATTCACTTTGCCACGTGCACTCTTCCAACTATCAACTTTCTTATGCAACTCCCATAACGAAACACAATATAATTGACTCTTAGTTGAATACTCCTTCAAACTGATGCTATCATGTTGCTTTAGCTTTCATGAAGATTTCTTCAAAAATGACCTCATGCCATTCTTATGCATCACCACCACTTTGTCCTTCCTTATCCACGCAACTACAATTCGGCCTACCTTGCATCTCTAAAAGTATTATGCATCTTGGCCGTGCCCAAATCCCATTTGGCACATGCTACTGTTGCATACCTGCTATGCCAATTAACACCCAAATCTTGACACAAACTTGTGCACCTTTGCACAACTGAAACGGACTTAACTTGGTGATTCTGAGCATCACCATAGATCTCAGCAAAGTCACATTACTCAATGACTTTTGCGGACAAATCCCTTAGACAATCTCCACAAGGCCATAATCCTTGCAAACGAGACACCCACTGCCTACGTTCCTTGAAGCAAGAATGCCGCATTCTTCTTCAAACTTGGAACTCATTTTTACTGCCCATGCTCATCTAGTTTCTCTTGTCTTTCCCCTTCGCCAAAATCAACTTCAGTAGTAACAATTGTTGATTTACAGTTGACAAGAACATCTGCTTGTGTTATGATCCAATGCAGGTTATGGGATATACTAAGTTATTACCATTACTGTATTAGTAGAACGTACAGCGAAAAACTCTCTTCGCCTTGGTTCTACATCAACTACTTCTAGAATATTAGCAGCAGAGAACAAAGAGAATGAATCATTATTATCATCATCGTCGCCCTTCATTTTCATCATCATCACCTCTACAAAACCAGGACCATTTGTTCCTCCACATCTAAGAGGAGGATTTGTTGGTAAACAAGAGATAGATTAGGACAGGACGGACATAATATAAATCATTCCATAAGGTAATTTTCTATAAAAGTAACAAAACCAATTACTGAAGAATATTAGGAAATAAAATCAATCAATATCAATCACGTTAATATCAATCACTTTTTATGTTCGTCATTCACGTTAGTAATAAATCTCAATTTTTCTTTCTATAGTTTCATCTGTTGCATTAGGAAATAAAAATCAATCACATTTACATCAATCAAGTTATTTTCTTAAAATATTATTTTTTCTTACCATCTTTTTGATCATGCAATGTTAGCAGTAATTGATAGCATAATCACA
Source organism: Papaver atlanticum (assembly GCA_023531105.1). Taxonomy (NCBI): domain Eukaryota; kingdom Viridiplantae; phylum Streptophyta; class Magnoliopsida; order Ranunculales; family Papaveraceae; genus Papaver; species Papaver atlanticum. The sequence goes on from JAJJMB010012776.1 coordinate 1,414,342, forward strand.
TCTATATATTAATTATACCATCCACTTAGCTTCGGGATAAAAAAATTGGTAACGAATCTTGTAATCTTGGTAACACAATAATGTAGCCAAAATTATTCCAAAAACAAGAAATATACTATAGTTATTTATTTTCATCACATATATAGAGTTATTAATTTCCATCGTATATTTTCATCAAAATTATTTTAGATCGAGAAAACATTGTTAAGGAGAAGATGTATCCAGTCATGTTGTTTCATCCGATCATGTTTTTATTCTTAACTCTTGTCTTTTCCTATGTTATATTCTGCATCCCATGGAAACTTGGTTCAAACATGAAGCTCAATCTACCACCTTCGCCACCAAAGGTTCCAATCTTTGGGAATTTCCATCAAATAACTCCCATGGTTCACCAATTTTTTCATCAAATGTCTTTGAAGTATGGTCCACTTGTGCTCTTTAACTTTGGCAGTAAGCCTTGCTTAGTTGCTTCATCTGCAGAGACGGCAGCTGAAATTCTAAAGACATATGATGTTATTTTCGCAGATAGGTTCCCTACAAAAGCTTTTAAAAATCTCTTTTTCAATGGAAATGATATAATCATGTCCCCATATAATGAGCAATGGAAACAACTAAGGAAGTTGTGTGTTCTTGAACTGTTAAGTCCGAAGAGGGTCCACTCTTTCAAATATATAAGAGAAGAGGAAGTCGGTAGAATGATTGGAAACATAGCTCTCTCGTCAAGTGAGCATGGCATAGTTAATCTGACCGAGACATTGTTTACCATGTTAAATGACATTGTGTTTAGGTGTTCACTTGGGGACGATTTTAACAAGGAATATACTGACATATTTACAGGGTTGATGCAGAAAGCGAATTCATTGGTAGCGTTATTCAGTTTTGGAGATTTCTTTCCATGGCTTAAATGGTTGGATTATGTCAATGGATATGATGCGAAGCTGAGAAAAACCGCTCAAGAATTAGATATTTTCTTTAATCAAATTATTGATGATCGTATCCAGAAGAATTTGCAAGTAGATAGTAGTGATCATGGAAAAGACGAAAAGAGAAACTTCATAGATCTGCTTGTTCATCATTCCGGAAAGAATAACCTTAGTATCACCAGAGAGTGTACGAAAGGAATAATTATGGTATGTGAACTTCTCTTTATGCAATATCTATAACGTATGTCTCTAAAATATCATTAGTTTCTCTCGAACTTCATAATTTAATTCCAAATATGGTAAATGAACAGGACATGTTTGTCGCTGGAATTGATACATCTGCAACTGTCCTGGATTGGGCTATGGCAGAGCTTATAAAGAATCCAAGGCTGATGAAGAAAGCACAAGAAGAGGTAAGAAAAGTGGTAGCTGGAAACAAAACTGATAAGGTGGAAGAGCACGAGTGTAATCAAATGGACTACTTGAAATGCATCATTAAAGAGACACTAAGAATGCATCCACCTTTATCGACTTTAATTTCAAGGAAACCTTCTGCCAATGCAAAAATAGGTGGTTATGATATCCCGCCAAACATAGAAGTTTTCCTCAATGTGTGGACAATTCAAAGAGACCCAAAATTATGGGATGAACCAGAGGAGTTCCGTCCAGAGAGATTCATGGACAACCACATCGATTTTAAAGGTCAAGACTTTCAATTTATCCCATTTGGGTCTGGAAGAAGAATGTGTCCTGGCATGTCATTTGGCGTTGCAGTGGTGGAGCTTGTTCTTGCTAATCTCTTGTACGCGTTCGACTGGGAATTGCCTGGTGGTGCTAGCAGTGAAGAACTAGACATGGCTGAAAAATTTGGTATGACTACTATGAGGAGGAGACCTCTACATGTTGTTCCAATACCGTTCTATCGTGCAGATTTTTCTTAATCCTCGATTTATATCTATTGCAGTAAATATGTTATTAACATCATGAATTTTAAATGTAAAACACAATTTGTGGGTTTATTAAGTTTTTCTAGATGTTTTCTAATGCAAGGTGCTTGAAAATTGCGAGCACCTTCCTTGGGTAAGCTTGCCTACTTGGAGTTTGGATTTCAGTCGATTGAATAGGTTCCATCCTTTTTTTCTTTTTTCTTTTCTTTTATATTTTGTGGATGGGATATCAAAATGCCTTACGATAATAATGACAATATAATAGTCAATAAGGATATGTTCCTCTATCATTTTTTTTATTTTTTGTGTTTTTATGGATGGGATAACAAAACGCCTTCCGATAGTACAGTGTAGTGATACTGCGATTTGTATAT
>JAJJMB010012776.1:1418259-1441759 GCA_023531105.1 Papaver atlanticum
TTACAATACTGAGTCTATTAGTTTTATATAGCTATTACTGATTTATATATAGAATTCTGTGAGTCGTTACAATTGTCTCTGATTCATCATAACCACATCCAGAAGTAAAGTATTAACCCAAAGGTAATAGCCGTTATTTCATTTCAATCCAGAATGTAACTACGAAAGTATACAGAAAGTATCTCCATTTATGATAATATTGGTGGACTAGCTACCTCCTACCCTTTCAAATTATATTAGAGTGGGGTGGTGGGATATTTACAGTAAAGCACTCTGGATTTAATATCATGTGGACTACCTCCTACGATTAGCGGCATTGGGATCTTTAGTTATGTGTTTAACAAAAGAACCTGAACAAGAAGTCTACAAGGAAGAAAATATAAGTGTTAGTTAATGTGAAGTTACTTAGTTAATTAAGATTAGTAGTAATTTAATGAGTACACATTAGTGTTCCACATGCTTTGTATTAGGTCTTATGTATGCCTAGTATAAAAAGAAAAAGAGAAAGAAAGTGAAGGTAATCCAAATGAAATAGAATTGTGTAGAGAGGTAGAGAGAAGCTAAGAGCCCTCACCTCCATTAAACAAATTTACTTCGAATTTCTTTATCAATTTAGTCATAAAACCAACAATAGGCTTTGTGCTTATATACTGTCCAAAGCATAATAGTTTTTCTTCTTTGTTCCATTTTATTTGCTTGGCCTGCATTAAATTTGTACGTTATGATTTTGTTTGAATAGTCTTCCTTTTATTTGCACCTGCTAATAGAACCCTAAAAAGTTAATGTGGCTTTCTTTACTGCATGGTTTTGAAAATCCTAAAAGGAATTTCCGCGGAGACTAAAGGAAAAAAAGCTTGATGCAAAAGGATAATTTCCTCAGGAGAGGTATATACATTCTACTCAAAAACTACATGTGCCTCCGAATTTTTTCTCTGTACCAGATATTGTATATGGAACTACTATCAAGTCCTCAGAAAGTTGTAACCCATTTTCTTCTTCATTAATTTGTTGTATGTTTAGTTTCTGTCGTTCAGATAATAAACTTGGCAGTACAATGAATTTGGAAATTGTGTTTACAAGATATTTTTGTGTCAATGCTTAAGAAAGTTCTGAAGCTAGCTGAAATCAGCAAAAGCTAAAGATCAGGCCCTCCGAATTTTAAGCCTCTCATGGTGAGGAGGCCAACGAGTTGCAGTCATCAATTGCGCAATACCTTCATGTTTACTGTAGCACTAAGGTATGCGTATTTTACATTGGTTAGGTTGATGGTGTACTCTTACTTATGCAAACTGTGAATCACTATCAACTAATTTCGAGGATAGAAAAAGGAATAATTATTGAAATTTCCATGTTATAGATAGAGAAACTGCTGCTCATAGCTGAACTTGGTTATCATTTGTACGTCTAAGGTTCTTTGAAAAAATCCTTATATCCTGTTAGACGTATTAATGCTAACCCAATTCAAGCTAGGAAAACTAATACCATTTCAGTTGATATTGCTGCTCAACTAGATTCAAAAAATAAGTTATGTGGCAGTCATTCATTTTGGTGTCCATATATATTTGGTGAACCGGAAAGTTGTAGATGTATTCACTTTTTCAGGATGCCTGTCCACAGCAGTAACAGGCGATACAAAGGCGATACTAGTAAATACTCAATCCATGAAGTACTAGAATCTCTAAGAATGATCTTTAGTGAGAATAGACCATATGGTGATATCAACGACCAAAACGCAATGTTCAAGTTAACTAGGTTCTAACTAGTTTCTTAATGGGTTTCACAGCTTGAAAAAAAATTGGATGTCATGTGTGAGCAAGCCCAGCACTATGGTTGCTAAAAGTTTCTCTATCATAAATATACCATGTAGAGGATTTCAAGCACGATGGAAGGTTTCTTTGGCATGAGCCACATACCAAGATTAGACCATCCACCGAGCTACTGAAGAATCAAATTGTAACATTCATAGTTGGAAAAACTAGTATAGGTCCGGAGATACAGTACATGTACCGGCATAGCTATATGTCGACAACAATTTTTTGGTACGCATACTCGGTATCTATACCACAAAAAGCCTGTTGCTCGTGAACCAGGAATGGTACGTATGCATACCATAAAGGAACTGTGGTTTTGAAACCAGTGTGGTATCCATAACCGGTAAGCAAACTGGAAAAGTTCTTTGAGTTCCTAACGTACATGTACCATGAAAAAAAAATAGTCACGACCAAGGTAGAGTACACGTATTTGCTCTGTCGAATATTTTCAGATGCACAAAAATTATTTCTGTGAGATAATTAGCATTTGAATAAATATCTAAAAACACTATAAAGACATAATTGATCACATTATAACCTATGGTTGTGACTCACACTATATGAAAATAATCAAGCTTACGACTCAATCGGCTAGTTTCGGCTAACCGTCCATGAAAAATGCCTTTGTACACACTTCAGTTACAGTTCATCCTAACTAGAGTGTATATCTTGGTATGTTAATCTTATTTCAAAGATTTATCGAACGGTGGATATTGTTTGCTTGGTTCCAAAGCTATCTTTGCTTAAACCTAAAGAAACCTATACTTTGAAAGTCTATATAAGGGAGAACCTCGAGCAACATGGATTTTTGAATCCTTGACATTATTCCCAGGGATTCCTGAAGCCAGGTCAAACTATCTTTTATCTTGATAATCCGAGTATCCTGATCTTGTTTGATTGTTGAGCTGCTCACTCAAACAAGATAAATAGAAATCGCAAAGTTCTCTTCGTCTCAGACGTTGTGATTCCACAGGTTTAATAATTGTGAGGAAATAATAATGTAGGATGCTCTTCCGGAAGCATAAGTCCGTATTTTGAGGTTAGCTAGACTTTGTTTATTGCTATCTTTCTAGTTTCACGTTGATCTATCAATCAGAAAGGAAATCACACATAGGTTTATCTGTGGGAGGAAGATTGGTTTAAAGTCTTCAATTGAGTTGAAGCAACTCTTAGGATGTAAAGGATGCCAGCTAAGGGAATCAATTGCACGGAGTCTTACTTGGGTTCAATAGGCGTAAGGAGCGCGACTGTAACTGAGTTGCTGTGAGGGTTTAATTCGGTCTCAACTACATTCCAGTGTGAAGTTAATTGGTAGTAGGATAGTGTCTGTAGCGGCTTAATACAGTTTGGTTTTCAATCTGGACTAGGTCCCGGGGTTTTTCTGCATTTGTGGTTTCCTTGTTAACAAAATTTCTGGTGTATGTGTTATTTTTTTTCCGCATTATATTGTTTATCTTTATAAATGAAATATCACAGGTTGTGCGTAAATCAATCAAAGTAGATACATCCATCCTTGTTTGTTGGATATGACTTGATTGATTCTTGGATATCGATCTTTGGAATCGTCCAAGTACTCTCACACGTAAATTAGGTTCACGGACTTGTCTATTTAAATTTTCTAATTGAGAGAGAAAGAGATATAACTCTAAATATTATTCTTTGATTGAGATTCATTAAGTTGAACTTTCGGAATTATATTTAAGTTCCATTAACATATGATTTCAAAGCCATTAACATGTGGAACAGTGTCCGGATTTCAAAGCCACAATTCCATTAACATATGATTATTAAGCTTCTTCAACAATAAGATACGGATGCAAAGGTTGTCCTTAATCAGAATTTGTGGGTTATATGTAAAATATAACATAAAATACATTCCCTTGTTGTTATTATCTATCTTGTTTGGCTACTGTAAAAGTGGAGATTCAAAAAAAATTGAGGTAGATTTTCTATGGTTCATCACTCCATTACCGAAGAAGAAGCGCCGAAGAAGACTACACATTTTTAGCTTTTTTGAACATGTGTGAGAAATGTGTGTGTCTAGTAAGGGTAATTTAGACCGAGTTAGAAATAAATATAGGATCAGGCCTAATTAGTGGGTCAACTACAATTTTCGTACTCCTCAGATCGCGTTTTGGTCTCCCTCTAAAAAAAATCTCAGATTCTTCTTCGGTCGCCCCTTCCACCGTGACAACAGTTGTACTAGTAATAATTTGTGCGTTCCCAAGAGTAATAATATACGGAGGTTATACTGTACCATAAATAAAAAATAAATTATTTGTAGTAAATTTTCTAAGATTATTATTTATAATCAACAAGTAATTATTCTACGGAGATTTTGATGGAGTTGTTTTAGGGAAATTTAATTAATTTATTAATACTTTTTTTTAGGAGAAGAAATAAAAAAAAATAGATAAAAGATTATTTTTCTAACTAAGCCTTCTTTAAGAAGTTATGAGTTATTAATACATAGCATTTAAATGGTGGATTTCTCATATAGGTTTTTTTTTTTGCTTAGCTATAAATAATTCCCCCATTTTGAAAATGAGCCGTTGAAAATCAACAGACTTATATCCATTTAAATTAAGATTGGGAGATTGTGAGGTTTTTTATTTCGGAACACACTCATTTTGGTATGTACATAAAGCTTTACAAGAGGAACATATCCCCAACTTCAAGTATTATATCATTTGGTTTCCATTCACGAAAAAGCGTCCAAAAAGTGAGATAACGTGAGAATAAAAGTGTGAAGGGGTTCCTCCCCCTTTTTTAAATTAGAGTAATAAAAAAGATACAATTAGTAATTTCCAAACCAAATACAGAAATATGTATAAAACAATAAGTTATCAAATAGATACGATTCTACAATGATCAAATGAAGTGGGAAATTACTATCATTATGGGGAAAAATGTTAGATCATTGCTCGGTCGAACTCAAAAGTGTTGTTATCTCAAGATTGTTGTCAAATTTAGTTGTAAAAGCTATATCTTGATATTTAATCTATAATTAGTCAAGTCTCGGATTAGGATAAAAGTAGTGTAGTTGAGAAACGGGCATCACATCACTCATTATTTCGTTCTATCGTTTGAAGGCGAAGATCAACCGAAGCTTTTGGAGAACTTCTTCAAAAAAAGGTAAGTGAAGAGTGAACCACCTATTTCTCAAGTTATATTCATCTTTCTATCTATGAGATGAGTCGCATAACTAATTAGACTATTGCAAGCATATAAAGAAGTTCGAGACAATTTTATCTTGGTAATTAGTTCTCGAAATATGTCTAATTATAATGAACATTGTTCATACTTGATGAATTTCGGTTAAGGGTAACCGAAATTTATTGTTCGCAATCAAAATCATGATTCAGTGATATGTGTCATTGATGTTATTTGGGAATGTTTCGAATTGATTTAGAGAGAAATATAGAACTACTATAAATTTGGATACAAGATAGTGTACATACCAGTCTTACAAACCTGGAAAATTATTATAAGTTTTAAGACGTAATACATGTACTCTATACACGTAACGGAGTAGTTATATGTCGACAAATAGATTTTTGGTACGCATATTAGTATGCACAACTTTAAAAGTCTGTGAACTCGTGAATCTGGTACGCAAACTAGTATGCGTCCTACAAAAGAACTGTATGTTACGGAACCGGTTTGGTATCCATACCGGTACGCATACCATAAAAGTTCTTTGGACTCCGCAACTCAGTTAAGTTTTTAATGGTATCCATACCAGTATGTATACCGAAATTTTTTTGTGAACTCTGGATCTTGGTTATGTCTTAAGGTATACATACCGGTACATGTACCATGACATAATTGTTCACGAATAGGTTAAGTATATGTACCTAGTACGCCTACTTACCATGTCGATTAAATTCATATGCACATAAAATTATTTCTCCGAGATAATTATCATTTGAATAATCTCTAAAAACAACATAGACATATTTGATCGCATAATTGTGTTTCGAGTTAAGTTTTAAGTGTTATATGAAAATGCTCATGCTTATAGTTCAGTTAGCTAGTTTCGACTAACCATTCATGAGCGTGGTATATATACACAGTTCAGTTACGATTCATCCTAACCAGATTGTATATCTTGTTATGTAAATCAGATTCAAAGATTCATCTAACAGTGGATATTGTTTGCTTTGCACCAAAGCTATCTTAGCTTACACCTAAAAAAACCTATGCTTTGAATGTCTATAAAAGGGGAACCTCAATCAACTGGGATATTTGAATCTCGACACTACTTTGCTTGGTGTGTCCTAGTTATAAACTAGAGTTGTCTTCTTTCTAAAAACCTTCTAGGGTGTAGCGACTACAAAGAATTCATAGGGATTCATGAATCCAGGTCCAACTATTGTTTATCTGATAGATCGATTATCCCGATATTGTTCGTTTGTTGAGCTGCTCACTTGAACAAGATAGATAGAAACCATTAAAGTTCTCTTCTTCTCAGACTTTGTTGATTCCAAAAGTTTAATACTTGTGAGGTGAATAATAATCTAGGATGATCTTTATGAAGCATAAGCCCGGATTATGAGGTTAGATAGACTTTGTCTATTGCTATCGATTTCCAGTCTCACCTTGATCTATAATCAAAAAGGAAACCACACATATAGGCTTATCTGTGGGAGACAGATTGGTTTTAAGTCTTCAATTGAGTTGAAGCAACTCTTAGGATGTAAAGGGCGTCAGCTAAGGGAATCAGTTGCGCGGAGTTCTGCTCAGATTCAAGAGGCGTAAGGAGCGCGACTGTAACTGAATTGATGTGAGGGTTTAATTTGGGCTCAACTACATTTCAGTCTGAAGTTAATTGGTAGTAGACTAGTGTTTGTAGTGGCTTAGTACAGTTTGATGTTCAATCTAGACCAGGTTTCGGAGTTTTTATGCATTTTCGAATTCCTCGTTAACAAAACTTCTGGTGTCTGTGTTATTTGTTTTTCCGAATTATATTTTTTATCTTTATAATTTAAATATCATAGGTTGTGCTCTCATGATTTTTATTTGATTTTCATAGGTTATAATTTAAATATCATAGGTTATTTGTTTTTCCGAATTTTTATTTGTTTTTCCGAATTCTTAGGCATCAATCGAAGTAGATACATTCGTCCTTGTTTGTTGGATACGACTTGATTGATACTTGGAAATTGATCTTTGGAATCAACAAGTACTCTCATGCAAATCAGGTTCACAGACTTATCTCTGTAAACTTTCTGATTGTGAGAGAAAGAGATATAACTCTTAATATTATTCCTTGATTGAGATTCACTAAGTTGAACTCTCGGCATTATATTTAAGTTTGTCCATAAAGATGCCTAAGAAAAAGTTGGTGATGTATTTTGGTACCCCCGCATTTTCAATTGGTATCAGTCCAGGCAAACACGTTTAAGACCTAATAAGTTTGTGTTTGAAGCAATCTGACTATATGGACATGGATAAAATATCTGATGAACACCACACCAGTTTAAAAGAAACTGTTCTTATGGATTTTATAAAAGAGTCTGAATCTCAAACTCTCACATAGACGAACATTCTGTTCCCATAAACAGTTGAGTGTTAATAAGTGTTATGAATTTGACTCAGAATTAGAACGGGAAGCAGCCAAAGAAAGTTCCGAGATTTTCAAGCGTTTTGAATTCCTGTCTTCTGAAGTAAATCGGTTGAGACACAAAGTCAACAATCTCATTGGTACAATTTATGAAAGTGATTCTAGAACAAGGATGCTTCTTTAGGAACATGCCGAAGTGAAATTGAAAGTTATTTTACTTGAGGCTAAACTTAAACATAATGCCTTAGAGATCGAACGATTATCGAGTAAGAACACTACTCCACGTTACGATAGTGAATCCGAAGAAACTACCATGAAAATAGCTTTTGTACAAGGAGATGAGTTAGTAAAAGTAAGAACACGTGATTTTCACGATATTCTAACAAAATCGCAGTCATAGACTGATAAACAAAGTATTATTACTTTAACATGAGATGAACAGTTAAATTTCTATGACCAAGAAAATACTGTGTCTCCAAAGAGGAAATGTTCTTTACAAGATGATTATAATAAAACTACCAATTCTGATTTCATTTAAACTCAGAAAGTGTGCTTTTATTGCAACACTAAAGGACATGTTCAAAGAAAGTGAAAGACGAGGTTGGAAAACTATCAGTTTGGCCGTCTCCAAAACACCTTGGATTTAATTCTGAAGGGTGTGACTGATATCCGTATGTCTAAACCTCTTGAGGTGAGATCACATTCAAGCAAATATGCTTCTAGGAATGTCACTACTTCATGGTCCACGAATATTCGAACAAGCCAAAAAGGTAGTATGCAATATTGGTTTAAGAAGAACTCAATGAAACCTTCACAAATATGGGTTCGTAAGGATACTCATACGCCTCCTAAGGAAGTTGATCTTTTCGTCAATGAAACAATTCAACAAGATAACATGAGTGATTATTAGAGGATATAAGGTTTTTATTGATAAGCAATCTCAGGTAAGGATTCTAATCGTGTCTCTTATTATGATGACAGTAATTTCTATAATCATTTTTCACGTTCCAAAAATATTTCCTTAGAAAAATAAAGAGGTGAAAATAAAAGTAACGACAGCATAATTCCTATGGTGAGCGTATGGCTCACCCTTGTGCAAATTAGGGACATGTCTTGGAAACTTATCCATAAAAATCTTGCTGGATAAGGATTACTATGTGATTGGTGTACTATTAAGTAGTACTTAGATGTGATGACCTATAATCTTTTTCATATTGCAACCTTTAACATGTTTTCTATGATTATTTCAATCCGACAAGAATGTTATTTTCTTGTTGAGCTAAGATCCAGAAAAATTATGTATTCGATGATAGAACTCTTTATAAATATTAATGCTCTTGTGCTCTAGACTTGCTTGTTTATTGAGCTAAGAATGCATTGATATTCAAGAGAGAATATTTGTCATAGAAAAGATAGAAAATTGAAGTATTAAAAATTATTGTGTGCTCTCAAAAAAAAAAAAAGTTTACTATCCTCAAAAGTCTGTGTCTAAAACGATTTAGGGATGCTAGTTTGCGTACCATAAGAAGGCACCCGTACTTTTTTGTGACCGTACGAAAACCCTAATTCATCTAGGTCAGGAACCGACCGTCATCCCAGAGAATTTCTTCTTACAAACTTCTTCATATACCTTAACTTGTGATTCAGAATTCTCATCCAAAGAGTTCCACAACCAAGCATGTCTTCTATGTCACGAATCTTCGAAAGTATGGAAAAAACTATTAAGGGGATTTTAATAACGTGCCACACTTCCAATTTCATGTTTAAGAAAGTGCCACTGTTTTTTTCAGAATTTATTAAATGCCACTCTTGACCTTTTCCATCCCTTTATTTTTTGAGAAAACGGTTAACTGCTATTAGTTTCTGTTAGTGCATACGTATCATTAAATCACTCACGTAAAATGATATTCAAACCCCTGAATCAGTTAACTAGGAGTGAGTTAACCGGTGATTGAGTAGAGAATTAACTCGTGACTCCATACTGAGTTGGAACAAACTAAAATCATTGTTGATGTTCAGCATCCATACGCTAGACACAGTTGAAGTAGGACACTTTGGAAGCGTGGTAGTAGGATCTACATAGGCTGCACAGTCATACAACACATAGTTGAAGCAGGACACTTTGGTGCAGAAGAAGAACATGTACTAACACCATAGCATAGATATGCACAACATCCATATACACACATACCATCTCCAACATATCTCATCAAATCCATACAGGCACCAACACAAATTTAGCATTTGATATCCAAAAATCAAGCCATGAATCCACAAATATGCTCAACATCCGTATGCACATGTATGATACTTAAAACAAATTCAAAACAGATTCAAACCCATTCATACCAGATACTCAAGCTACAATCTTGTTTGTTCTTCTCAGCTGCAACCACTTAGAATGCCCCTCTGAATTGCCATAATCAACAGCATCATATCCCTTGGTTCGACTGTATTTTCATCTTGAAACTCCACTAATTCCACATCACAATCGAAGCCAAATCAACCTGCATCTCACACAAACTCAAGCCCCTGATTTACCCAAATACTTACAAAAAACCATGTCTTCAATAGATCAATTTGTTTCCTGTTTTTGCTCTAAAGCTCCTCTATGTGGAGTTGTGTCGAGCAGATGGTGTGCAATTAAGGACTTCCCCTTTGTGTATATCTATCTCCTTTTATAGATCATTTTCTTCAAGAAAACTACCTGCAAATCCAACTAAAACTCAGACCCATCAATCTTTGTCTAACACGAACTCTAAAAAACCACTTAATTTCAGCCATTCATCACTCCAAATACACACGGCAGCATCACCATCTCAACTGGTTTCTCGGAGAAACTTCATTCAAAACCCTCACAAACTCGACAAGTTTGCTGTCAAATTCCAGATCCAAATGGATTAACCGCCAAAAACCAAAGGTAGCAGTACCATGTCTCTGTTGAATTTCGCCAGAAAATTTGAACTCCAGCAAAACCCATTCATCCTAACCCATGACAGACTCAAACCCATGACAGAAAATTTTACAAACCCTAAAATGAGTATGAGATACGGTAGTTGGATTGAAGAGTTCTTCCAACTCAGCAGCAACAACAAATTTTGGTGAAGATTTTGAGCAGAATTTTATGCCTACGGTACCTATATTGATGGATCGAAAGTTCAAAGATTAATTAGGGTTTTCAAAACAAAACGAAATGACTCCAATAATTTCAGTTCTTTAAAACAATCCATACAACAACAAAAACCCTGAAACCTCTTTCGATTCTTCTATGTTTGTGCATTGAAGAAGAGAAGAAGAGAATAGGAGGAGTGGTGTAGCTCTTCTCTGTTTGTGCAGTACCGATTCCATTAGAATAGAAAAGAGATGATAAACTATTAGGGATTATGAGGACAATTATATAATTGTATCATCAAAAGTTGACCAAGTCAATTATGAATGACAAGTCATGTGGGCCTTAACGGATTTAGTAACGTGAGTGGCATTTTATATATATTGGAAAAAACGGTGGCACTTTCTTAAACCGGAAAACCAAAGTGTGGCATTTTGTTAAAATTCCCAATTTTTAATTGCGATAGTATTGAAACAAGAGAAAAGAAAAGAACTCTGGTTGATGACGAAGTTGTTGAATTCTCTGAAGATCTTCTTGGTGTGAATTGTTATTTCACCTGTGATCATCAAGATGTGGAGCGTGAAGAGATGTTTTCTGCTAATGTTATTTATGATTTTCTTTAACAATTTGAGGAAGCAAAACAAGAACTTGTTGAAACACTTAAAGGTCTAGACATGTTAAGGACTGAGTTAAAAAAGTTTTCTGCTGACCTTATTCTCATGAAATCTCATGTTCGTAGTCTTCTTAATGAGGATATATTCTCTGATGAGATCATGGAAACAATTGATGACAAATTCAAGGGTCTCAATACCGATGAAGAGTCTGGAAAATCTAGTTTAATTTGTTTTCCAATTATTTTTGTAGGAAATTTCTTGTGAGAATTTATTCTTGGTTTTGAGAAGTATAACTAAGGTTTGGTATGGAAAAAATTATGATTACACAAGCTATTTCCAACGTTTTTCATCTTGCATGTTTTTAGATTATTTATTTAAATTATAGAGTGTTTGGAAGATGAATTTCCAGTATGTAATCATTATTGGTTTAATTATTGCAAAATTATTATGAAATATATGTGCCTTTAAGTTTTCGTGAATCGAGCTGATATTTCATATATGCTCAGAATTTAAATCAATTATGTTTTTATAACCTAAAACTAGAACAAACTCTTTGAGAATTTTATCGCCGTATCGATCTACTCATGATCACACTTCTTTGTTATTACTGTAATATACACTCTGTAAGATTTTCTTACGTTGAGCCATACCGATTAAAATTATCTCTTGTTCGTAACTGGAGTTGAGATTAAGTCAATGATCAGGATACAAATCCATGTGATTTATTAATGTCCAACAAAATCCTCTCTTTTTCATTAAAGTAAGGTCACTCATGTTGTTCTCTTGGGAATGACATCAAATGGGGGAGAGTTCTTAATTGAACTGGTGTTTAATTGTTATATCTTTGTAGGTGTCTGGCTGTGGAATTTACATGGGATGCTTGTATCTTAAATCTCCTAGATGAGTGCTAATTATTTCTTACTATGTGATATCATCTAAATAAAGTTGATATGTAACACCTTTAAATCCTGAAATATCTTTTGGTTGTATTTATTACGATCCCATAATTTTCGTACCTTTGCCAATTTTTATTGACAAAAAGGGGGAGAATTAATTAGTAGTTTAACACTATATGCATATGGTTTACGGATCATTATGTAAGGGGGAGTGAATCAATAATCTATAGGTTTCACCTATTATGCAAATGATGTAAGTATTGATTAAGGGGGAGAAACATATATCCGTAGTATTAATTCAAAGTGTGATACAATTGAGCTTTGGAGAAGATAATAATACTATGTTTCTGTAAACAACGATTGAGAATATTTGTTATCAAAGTTTTTATCGTTGCGGATCTTCAACAACAACGATGCTGAGTTGAACACGTTCAGAATCATTGCAACTTGAAGTAACGAAGAATTCAAGGAGTTGAAGAAACCAAGAAAAACAAGGTTAAAGGAGTTTTTGAAGCTTTATTTTTTTTATCCATATGTATGATAAGTTTTGTCACTGAAATTTACAAAGGGGGAGATAGTTAGAGCATTGCATGATCGAACTCATAATTGTTTCTATCTCAAGCTTGTTGTCAAATTTAGTTGTCAAAACTATATCTTGATTTCTAGTCTACAATTAGTTAAGTCTCTGATTAGGATAGAAGTGTAGTTGAGAAACGGACATCACGAAAGTCATCATTGCGTTCTACCATTTGAAGGAGAAGATCAACCGAAGCTTTTGGAGAACTTCTTCAACAAAAGTTAAGTGAAGACTAAACCACCTATTTCTCAAGTTCTATTCATCTTTCTATATATGAGACGATGTCGCATAACTAATTAGACTATTGCAAGCATATTAAGAATTCCGAGTCAAGTTTATCTTGGTAATTATTTCTCGAAATATGACTAAGCTTAATGAACATTTGTTCACACTTGATGAATTTCGGTTGAGGACAATTTATTGTTCGCAATCAAAATCATGATTCAAGAATTATCATTCGAAAAAAACCAAGAAAAGTGATATATGTCATTGATATTATTTGGGATTGTTTCGAATTGATTTAGAGAGAAATATATAAATACTATAACTTCGGATACGAGACAGTGTACATACCATTCCTACAAACTGGGAAAACTGTTATAAGTCTGAAGTCGTAATACACGTACTCTGTACACGTAACGGAGTAGGTATATATCGACAAACAAATTTTTGGTGCGCATATTAGTATGCACACCTTTAAAAGTCTGTGAACTCGTTAATCCGGATCCGTACGCAAACCAATACGCGTATTAGAAAAGAACTATTGGTTACGGAACCAGTTTGGTATCCTTACCAGTACACATACCATAAAAGTTATGTGGACTCCGAAACTCAATTATGCTTTTAATGGTATCCATACCAGTACGCATACCGAAAAAGTTTTGTGAACTCTGGAACTCGGTTATGTCTTAAGGTATACATACGTAGTACATGTACCATGACATAACTGTTCACGAACATGTTAAGTATATGTATCTAGTACGCCTACTTACCATGTCGATTAAATTCATACGCACATAAAATTATTTCTCCGAGATAATTAGCATTTGAATAATCTTTAACCATAGACATATTTGATCGCACAATTTTATTTCGAGTAAAGTCTTAAGTGTTATATAAATATGCTCAATCTTATAGTTTAGTTGGCTAGTTTCGACTAACTACTCATGGGCGCGGTCTATATACACGGGTCGGTTACGGTTCATCCTAACCAGAGTGTATTTCTTATTATGTAAATCGGATTCAAAGATTCATCTAACAGTGAATACTGTTTGCTTGGTTCCAAAGCTATCTTAGATTAAACCTAAATCAACCTATGCTTTGAATGTCTATAAAAGAGGAACCTCAAGCAAATTGGATCTTTGAATCCCGACACTTTTTTTCATGGTGTGTTCTAGTTATAAACTAGAGTCGTCCTCTTCCTAAAACCCTTCTAGGGTTTACCGATTACAAAGACTTCTTAGGGATTCGTGAAGCCAGGTCTAGCTATTGATTATCTGATAGCTCGAGTATCATGATCTTGTTCGATTGTTGATCGACTGTTTCATATTAGTTCGGTCGTACCAAATTGAGCGGAGTGTCGTCGCAATATGAACTGAGCCTCGTCTCAATCTGATACGACGGTACCAAGTTGATGTGGTGACGGTCATATTTCCAACATCAAAATAATATCTATTCTCCCCTGATATATTACATTAAATCTATTTTTTCTGTAAGCTGACACGAAGGATTTTTTTTTTTTGTTTTTTTTTAATTGTGGTGAAGTGCTCTTTTATCTTATTTTTTTTGATCCGTCAAGTGCTCTTAACTGGCCAATACATGCAACAGTAGTTCCATCCTTGTTCAAGAAACCGGCCATGGGACAGCCCGAAGCGTCTCAAATCCAACAAAAAAATACTTTAACTAGGAACCGAAACTTAAAATTTCAGCATGATTTATATGGGCTGATACCAGCTCTACTAAGGGCTGATACCAGTCCATATATGACAAAAAGATCCTGGCGATCCTGACCATTGGATCGATGAACTGGTATCAACCTCTAGTAGAGTATCAACCCATATAAATCATGTTAAAATTACTTGCTTAGTTTCATCCCAGATTACATTTCATTATGAACCGTTGGATTAGATCGACGGTGTTCATTTAAACTAACATCTCTAACTTATAATGGTCCCGTCTACTCTACATCTTCAAACAAAGTAAACAATCCTAATCCATCTGTTCATTTGAATCTCTCGTCAAAACTTCATAATTAGGCTGTTCATCATCGTGTAGAATTAAAAAAATTGGGTGATTAATCAGATCGTATTTTTGGGGAAGGTGGCATTAATTTGTTGTTGATGGAGATAGGGAAACCGATAGGAAGAGCACAAGATCGCCGATACGGTGGATTTATAGGAAGAGGAAAAATAGAACAGATCACTAAACTCATTCTTCTTGCTAATTGAAATGCACATGGGTTCAACAAAAGAAAAGAAAAATCAGTCCATTTTCTCTGGAGACCACAAGGTGAAGAACCACACAGGGCATTAATTGATCTTCGCCATTTGAGCCCCATTGAAATATGCAATTGTAGCATGCAGTACCCAGCTCTTTGTATTTGTACTATATCTATAGTGTGTCTCCAAACATTAATTCATTCTTTTGTTTTCTGTAACTTTGCTTCACTAAGGCTTGATGACCGTGTTGTCCAAGCATCAACCCGAATGGTAGTATTCGTAACAGTATTGTGTGTCCATGCATATAGGTGGGTAAGAAATGACTTGGTATGATCTTGGGCTTATAATTTGTTTTGAATCATGCACTCCTAAATTTTTCTTCCTTAACTATATATTACTACGATTCTTCTTCAGAGTAATTCTAATAAAAGGAGTTTAATTAGCTAACCTTTGGATTTACATATATATAAAATGTTTAATACACATCAACATATTGATTAATCCGTAGCTATCTTCTTCTTGGTGATCATTTTCTTCATCTAGAAATTTATAAATACAGTCAGTTTAGTCGATGCCGAATCCGCAAACTGAACGAGCTAGTATAAGCTTGCGAGGTAGTACCAGTAGAAACCCCACATAGGTTATATTTTCAGAAGTTCGAAAAAAGACTGTGTTGCTGCTGTTGAACCATATGTAAATCTGATCTTGGGAATCACTTTTTATGTAATCTGATCTTTGTTTTCTTTCTTTCTTTCTTTCTTTCTTTCTTTCTTGCTACTTCTGGTGGCGTTTGTAACTTGTAAATATTGTAATAATTTGGATAAATATTGTAATGAGTATAATATCTTCTAACAATTGTAGCCCCCTCCTGCTCTGCAAACTTTCACTGGCATTGATACATCCAAACGAAATCGGCTAACTCACCACTTGACCCATTTCCTCCTCCCATGCCTCCTTCACTACGCATCATGTGCAGCTCATTATAGTCACCTCAGAGTTCATACCGAGTTGGCTATGCATAGTCTGCTGTTGTTGCATTGCAGAAACTGGCTGCTGACAATACAACATTGAAGAAAGTGATTCCATTAAATCAGGGAAGCCACCTCCCATGCCTCCTTCACTAGGCATCATGTGCAGCCCATTGTAGTTAACTTCAGAGTTCATACCGAGTTGGCTATGCATAGTTTGCTGTTGTTCCATTGCAGAAACTGGCTGCTGACAATACAACATTGAAGAACGGGCTTCTGTTAATGACAGTGGTGTCATTCTTTGGGCTTGTTCGGGTTGCAGGTACTGTGCACCCTGCTGGACCTCATTAGGAAACTGACAAACAAACGATAAAGTTAAGTGGTATGTTTTCTGAGTCTCGGCAGAAGAAAAAATCAGGATCAATGCACACCACTTTTTGCTCAAAAGTGATTGAATTGAAAGTTTCAAGAAATCGGATCTGCCTGTGCTACATGGAAAAAGTAATTCGGACCTGAGCATGCATGGTGGGTTGTTGGGGTTGAGAATCAGCAATAGCATCCAGATACATGAGATCTCGTTGAGGCCTCGCTTGGTTCCCGCAATAAAACGAAAAATAATTTAGTCCTCACAATAACTTGGTGATTTAACCTATGTTTATTAACCAAATAATAGGAGAGTAAGTACTAGGTTAAAAGATGAAATAGGAGAGTAACCCATGTATGTTTGAACTAAGTCCATACATTTCTAAACAAATATTGAGCAGCTCCTCACTGAGTTTAGTTTTCATTCTTGGCATTTCCTTCGTTTCTTGTACTCCAGGCATTTCACTATTGCAAAAACTTTCCAAGAAGAAAAAGAAGATAAATAAACTTGTAGGTTTTCGAATAAAAGATTAAACGCTTAATAAGAAAGTAAAAAAATAAAAATAAAATTGCATACCTGTTAAATAAGAAAGTAACGTTTCTTTTTGCTTCCAGGAACAAATCAACGTTCTCATGTACCTAGAAATGAAATATTTGGCACATAGGACGAAATGAGTACTAGAGATGTCGCAAGGAAAAGTGAGCTCTAGAGATATTCACCTTTAATGTTTCAAGATTAGCTTGTATCTTGTTTAGAAGTTCATCAATCCGATCTAAAACCATTCTTATTGAAAATGAAATTAACAACGACAAATGGATGTAGAAATAAGATTATGTTGGAGTGATGGGGTCAATTATCTTCCACATAAATATTTATAAAAAAGCCTAATGAAGAAAGAAACAGGCAAGCAAAGGTTATATTCGATATTAAAAGGTTATATCCTGAAACAAGAAATGCAACCTTCCAACGATGGTGTCCAATGATGAATCCTCCTCTTTCCACTCACTTTCATCCATTTACACTGAAGAGCTACATCACGTATGGTCTTTCCCGGCAGCAGAGCTGCTATTTTCGCATACTTGATGACATCCGGGTTATCCACGAACCTGTGGATGAAGTAGGATTATCTTTGTTGATGAGTAAATATGATAAACAAGATGCAGAAGTTACTAACAACAAATGATCAAAACCACAGAAGAAAACTGTTTTTACCTTTTCAAGCCTTGATCTAATGTAGATTGGTCTTGGACAGACCAACCAACAACCGACCCTAAATCATAATTAACACTACTTGAATTCATGATTGAAGTTGGAAAATCTGCTTCACTCTCCTTAGATCTTGTATACTCCAGGAATTTCTTTAATCAAGCACTAACTATTCTCACAACAACTGATACTATTCTTCTTCTCCTATTACATTCCCCTCCCTGTGCTCTGATGTTAGACACTTGTCCAAATCTCAATGTTCCTTCCCCCATTATTACTTTTACTTTTTCATGTGTCTGTCTTATTATGTCCTTTTTGGTAAGGGTTATCAAAAGAAACTAGGAACTCCATTTGGTAAAGTTTATCTAACAAGTTAACTTTTTGCGAAGATTCAAAGAATCTTAATAGAGATACTAATGCCATTCAGCATAATCACAAGGGAATATGACGGAAACAATCACTTGGCACCATAGGGAACAATCAAGTAGGGTATACCAATTAGTCCTAATAATAATACTCTCTAATCAAGGGGATGTATTCTATGGATCGTATGGACCAAATGTATATACTTAAAATTCACAGTAACCAGATTCTTTCTTATCCGCAATTCTTACCATCTTGTAATCTCCAGTTTTGCTATCGTAACCAAACCCGGCTCTAGAAACTTTGCTGGGGTTGATATGAAAATCACAATTTTGTATTTCCTTAAATTCTCTAGTTGTTGGGTTCCAAATACAAATGCTGGTCTTTGTATCAACCAAAATACCCAAGAAAATGAGACCATTACAAGTACCCAAAATCCTAACATCCATACCTTTCTTGTATTTAAACGGGGTATCCATGAGAACAGCTTCATTACCAATGTGCTCACGTGATAAATCTGGTGTTGATGTAATTGAAGCATAATCTATAGAGTACATCAAAGGCTTAAAAGTATCTAACTCCGTATCAGTAAACATAAGCTAATGATTTTTCTTTTTCTGGATGCTAATTTTAAGATGATCATTGATAAATTTTGGGCTAGAAATTCGATTAAGCCAGAGTTTGCATACACACTTACAAGTTAATATCGATTTTGCCGGTAATTTCAGAAGGATTTCGACTTGAATATCTCCCGGAAGACGTGACATTGACCTAGCTGCCATCTCCTTGTTGAAGGGAATTATTTAGGGTTTTTACTTTCCGAAAAGAGGGAAGAACAGATACCATTTCATTTCACTTTCAGAATTTAGTCTAGATGTAATAGTAACGAGAAGGGCCTGACCCGTACGTCCGTGCCATAAGGCTTGACTGTTATTTAGTTTTTGTAGATCCGTTAGTTGTCTATCAGGGCAAACCAACAAATTTGCCGCTTGGTACTTTGGTAGTAACTAGTGACCCTACTTATAAATATCTAATTTACGAAAATGATTTACTCACCGAAGAATTTACACCGCATTCTCACCGTGTAAGAGGACGTGAGACGATGGATGGGGCCCACTTCCGCCCCACCCCTATCCCAATGCACCGAACGCTACCCTGGATGCGTGCGATTTCCCTCGGTGCATTCACGGTGCAAATTCTTCGGTGGGTCTAGCAAAACTGATATATGTATCAGGTCTAAATACAATCTTCTTTGCACCTTAATATTTAAAGAAAATTCTTTTAATATCACTAATTTTTTGTAACATAGCTTGGGGTTCTTGCTCTAAATTTCCTCAAATGATAATAAAATACGTGGTTCAAAGTTTCTTATCGGAAAACCATGAATCATTTATAGAAAAGGCGTGTATTTCGCACAAGATTGTTTCATGGTGTTCAACAATAAGGACTCGGTTTTTGGAAGAAAAAAAATCATACAAAATTATGAGAAGAAATATAAAACCTCATAAGACGTAATCTTACTGGGTTGTAAGGTCGTTTTCATATAATCAATAAAAGATAACCTTATATATATGATGCAATTATCATGCAATCCCACCAAAATAAATGGAAAACCTAATCTTAATTTGGTACCAACAATTAAAAAAAAAAAAAACTTTTGAAATTTTTAATTTGACATTATCTTTAAACCCCCATCATTTCTTTTGTTATAGACTAGTTCAATTCTTGACATTTATAAGGTCTAGGAGAGATTTTGAGATAGGTGGATGCGGATTTGATACTACCCTAACATCAAACACATTTAAGCAACTGATATGAGATTTCCACCCATGTACAATCTATCACTCGTTGGATTGATGTCCGCGTATGAATAGATATCAATCCGATGAGTGATGGACTTGGCAGCTGGATGCACTGATAAAAAAATAAACGAATATAAGTAAAAGTTAACAAGAATGGTGTAACTTAATTTAAGAATTCGATTATTGGTGTGTAAGTAATTATTGTTAGTACATTGTGTTTGCGCAACAAATCTTCATATTTAGATTAAGTTAAGTCGGTTAGTCGTAATTCATGTTATGGTTTGTTATGGTTTGATTAAGGTATAAGTTTTGATTTAGAGTGTTTTTACTAAACTTAAGCATAATATTAGATAAGGTTATGCTAACATGACTTGTCAGCCATGAGATGTCCTCCCACTAGGCTGCTCGTGGTTCAATTTGGATTGGTTTTGTACCTAACCCAAGAACCAGACCAATGTCTCTTATGCAAAACTAAAACCCAAACTAGACTATGTTCGGTTTATAATATTGGAAACCAACACCGTCCCGTTGGTTTTTTGATTTTTTTTCTGTTTTTTCGGTTTTTATTATAGGTTCGATTTTTAATTAAAATTCGAAATTGAATTATTAACTTAAATTTATTATAAGTAAACAAACCAAACAAGAATTTGGTCGGTTTATAATATTGGAAACCAAAACCAACCCCCCGGTCTTTTGTTTTTTTTCGGTTTTTCTGGTTTTTATTGTAGATTCGGTTTTTAACTAAAATTCAAAATTTAATTATTAACTCAAATTTATTGTAAGTAAACAAGATCGCCATATACAAAAAAAAAAAAAAAAAAAAAAAAATTATCCCAAAATACTTATTAGCTTTGATTTTATTTAGACTTTCTTTGTTTTTGACACACTCATTGAAGTTTCTGCTACAAAATTTGTTGGTCTCTTAAAATAACAAAACCAAAATAGTTTTCTCTCCTTTTCAGGAAAAAAAGGGGGTTGAATTTTCCGTCCGGTTTAGCCCGATTATATGGTCCATTAGGCATGCCATGAACTATGGTGATATACTTCGGTTTATACGTGCGGCGTGACTGTAACAAAAACTAAATTCTAAAATTTTATCTTCTTGAAGTTTCTTACAAGACGTAGAATAAGTCACGGTGATGGAAAATTTTCTTTCATAAGAGATTCATGTAGGTATTCATCTAATAATATTACATTTGAAATCCAATGGAATTTTTAGATGTGTATGTAGGGTATGGTTTTCAGTACTTTGTAACCCTAAATTCATGGAAGTATACATACTATTATAACCCTTTAATTTGTTAATTTGGCCATATAATTTATTTATTTTTTGGTGCAATCATTAAATTATCACCGATTTCAATAGACCATATCGGCTTACAGAATGATTCGTTGGCTATTGGTAGTAATTGTAAATTGTTTATCCCAAGGTGGTTATATTACTCCATACTCTTGCATCACCCATATCTCATGACAACAACTAAGCACAAGAAGCCTCCCAAGACGCCTACATGTATATCCGATGTTTTCCCATCTTTGAGAGGCCATAGTTACCTCTGAAAAAGGCTTACCCATAAGCCTACCCAATGAAGAGATTCAGGTAGGCATTCATCTAAGATTACATTTGAAATCCAATGTCCACAACAGATTTGGAAGCATACAAAGTTTCAAGAGAAACCCATACCTCTTCAGATGTAGAAACACAGCGAACATGACGAAAAATAACAAGAGTAAGGGAAAAAATAACCAACTAAGAATAATTTTGTCTTGTTTTCTCCAAGAAAAAAAATCAGGATTGAGAGATTTGTCAGCAAGAGTGGGCGAGGGACATGGATTTTCTCCAGTGACATAACCATCTAAATCATGACCTTGGAGATACGGTACAAAATTGTGTCATCAAGCTTTACAATGATGATGTGATGAGGTTGCAATAATAGGGAAGTAATATAAGATGTAGCAGAAGAAGAAATCAAAGATGAAGTAGAAGAAGAAATCAAAGAAGATTCAGTAACCATAGGAGATGATAAAAAAAGGATGATACAAAGATAATTAAGATTGGGTTTTTGTACAATGCATATACCACTATTAGCAACGGTCTCACGATGAACATCCTGAATGCTTGGGGTGCTCATTTCGAACCTCAAGAAACAAATCCAACGAACTTTTAACTCGATATCCATGAACCTCGACCTCAATCACGTTGCGGCCGCAAATACATATAAAAGTTTCTCGAACACGTAAATTTTTCTGAAAGATGATTTGAACGAGCCAAAATTCAGTCATTTCAGACTGAAAACGAAGAAGTTATTGACGAAACAAGATTTTCATGAAACGCGCGAGCTAAAGATGACGTGGTACGGTAGCTGACTGGCACTGCAGCTGACTGAATCAACATGGTGATGTGGCGAACGCTGACTGGACAGTGTTGCTGACCTGGCCATATAAGTCAAAGACTGCTGACGTGGAAGTTGTTCCCGCTGATGTGGCAGCATGTTGACTAGACTAAGTTGCCGACGTGGTAACTGGTTGGACCTGAAGGGTCTGGACCATATTGGCCCGAAACATAACATGGTTGGACCGAACTGAACCGATTAACCAGGACTGAATCTGGACCAGAGTTGAACCAGCTAATGAACTGTTTTTTTTTCGAGACACTTTCTGTTACAGTTTTGGAAACGGTTTCTTCAACTCTTACGCAACAATTTCCTCAACCTTCTTAAAGGTTTCTTCAACTGCGTAACGGTTTCTTTAACTCTTTCGCAACATTTTCTTCAACTGTCGCAACGGTTTTTCAACTGTCATAACAACTTTTTCTTCAACTCTTTCGCAATAGTTATTTCAACATTCGTAAAGGTTTCCTCAACAGTCGTAACAGTTGCTTCAATTATCGCAACGGTTCTTCGACCTTCGTAACGGTTTTTTTAATTATTTCACATTAATTTTTCTGAACCCTGTTTTTTTTTTTTTGTGATTTTGCATAGAAATCTGCGCATGATTTCTTCCATACTTTTCTTAATGGAAAACACGATTGTTTTACACGAATCCCCTTAGTCGGCGCCAATGTTTGTACCTAACATTACTTTTAGGCACTAATCTTTATCAAAAAATTACTTTTAGGCACTAAACACGATTTATTTGATGTTGATGATGTAAAATTAGGGTTTGAAAACGAATTGAAGACACATGGAGGAGACAAGAATTTAACGTTCCCATTCACACAAATAAATTTTTCGATAATTTTTTTTCTTCAAAATACCATCATCATCAACATCTACTACATCGTTATCCTCATCCTCATTAGTTTTGAAAGTTATACTGTTGAGTCTGGAAACAAGGCTCTTGACAAACTTCTGCATGGGAATATGCTGTTTCAACTGGTTTTACATACTACGAAATGCCGTTATTGACGGGTTACGAGTTACTTAAGACGGGCATTTCATAGTCTGTAATAACTAGTTGAAATTGAATGTTACTTAGTTGGTTACCTTCTCCCAACCTTGAGGAACTGAAAATGAGTATGGGACGATCAATTTCAACATAGTTTTCATTCAAAATAAAAAGAAAAAACATTACCAATTTTAAATATTCATTTATAAAGGAGTTAGTCAAAATGAAATCTACTTCAGTTCAATGCAAAGAGCACGTAATAATCTCCATTTCAATGATTTAACCTAGTCGATTCGATTTTTTTTTGATACTTGGGAAATCAATTTTTACCGGAAAACAGAGTATTGAACATTGTTAGAAATGCTTGATAATTTGTGATGGGTAAATCTAGAATTATCT
>JAJJMB010012776.1:1446759-1468564 GCA_023531105.1 Papaver atlanticum
TAATCCATTTCCATAAACCCATCACACTTTCGCATTGCGCCAACAAACATCTCATATTCTCCTCCGTGAAGAAGACGATGGGTATATGGTTCGGGTAATTGGATCAGTTATTGAGAACCAATTTCAACTGTCTTCCATTTAATAGTGTCTTTAATTCTTTCAAGTCCAGCGATCAACCCTTATAAGTGGATTTATTCAACAGATTTTCTAATCACATCAAATAACTAATGTTTCATAGGGACTTCTGGCAGAGGAAAAGAAAACTTTCGGAAACCTACTTTATGCAATCACTACATTTTCTCTCTCCTCTCCACTCTAGCATCCCTTCTCTGTAACCAAAAAAACAAACCTCCCTGCAGGTTAATCTGTTTTCTTCTTTTCATTTCATGTTCTTTCTTCTAGGGATATATTAGGCTTCAAGATTTGTATTCAGTTATCATCCATTTCATTTGTTTTCAACCTCTGTTCTAATCGTTCTACCTCTCTTTTCTTCTCTTTGGTTGGATGCGAGATTTATGCTCAAGGTGGTAGTGATGGTGGCTTGATCTACTTAACCTAGTCTATGCCTTTCTGCTTGATGTTTTCCTAGGGATTTTTGCTCTTTTGCACAGATGGGTTCATCACGGAAGTTGGATGGAAGGGGTTCTCTCAAAGTGGTGGTGATGGGGCTAATCTACTCATCCTAATCTAATTTTTTACTCCTTTTTTTCGGGTTTCTATTTATTTTCAGTATTGGGTTATCTTTTATGGTCGAATTAGAGCGTATTTGGTCAAGATGGAGGTGATCTTTCTCTTCTTCATCTTGTTTATATTGTGAAAGAGGTGTCTTTAGGTCTTTGTGAAGGGGTTGGTTGGTACAAAATGATATCTTCGTTGGGTGGATTTGGGGTTTCCGGCATCTTTGTCGGTCGGGGATTTGATTTCAGTTAGTCCCATTTTCTTCATCTTTGATGGCGGCGGCAACTTTGGTTGTTCCGAGAAGATGAAGTTTAGGGTTTCATTGGTTTGTTCTGGGCTTGTAGTTCTTTTATTTGGGGGGTCATTAGGCTTGATTAGTATTCTTTGGGCGTACCAGTTCTTGGGTAAGATTCTTAAAGTTAAAATGTTGTATGGATGCCAGATATTATTGCAGAGGTAATAGCATGTAATGTGGGGTGTACAATTATTCATTTATATATATAAAAATCTGTATTATGTAGTCATCAAGGTTACAACAAGACATGAGATAAACTCAAAAATAAAAAAGAAATCTATTATAGGGGTTCCAAGAATTTGGTTTTGAGGGCTTACAAGATGACAAAAAAATAGATTATCAAATAGTAATCTCCAAACCCCTTATCCTAATAATTAATGTTAATGATTAGGTTAACTAAATTAAGCAAAATTAGTGATAAAATTTGTAATAAGATTAGACTAATCATTTGATTTAGGGTTAATATTTGAAAATCCAATAAAAAAACTCTGGCAGATTTTTTCACCGGAAAATTCATGTTACGGCAAGGAAATCTAACCGTATATCTTATATACGGTTGGGAGTTCATATTTTCCCAACCGTATACGAAGTCAGGGTAACTTACGGTTAGGTTTTCCAACCGTATTCAAACTTAGGTAACTTATATACGGTTGGGAGTTCATGTTTTCTCAACCGTAGGTAATTTATACGGTGAGGAAATCAATATTTTCACACCGTAAATCATTCTTGCGGTTGGGAAATCAATATTTCATAACCGTATTCAGTTTTGAAACTAATTTTTCAATCTCTAATTTTAATCAAATCTAACTTGTTTATGGGATAAAAAACAGTAGAAAAAAGTTGGATTTTTGATTAGATTAGGGTTTGGTTTGGTAATTATTTTGGTTATCAGAGGGTGTTTTTGTATTTTTGATAATGAATTAGGTCCCCCTCATCCATATTTAGGATAGTTGAATCCATAGGAGCCCTCAAAACCAAATCCTTAGAGCCCCTATGATAGGTTTCAAAAAAAGAAAAAAAAGACATGAGATAAGAGATGTTCTAAAAAATGCAACTTTTTTTCCCCCTATGCTTGGTGCGTTAAAGTACATTTAGATACTTCAGCTCTTAACATACTTCCACAGCCCTGACGAACCAAGAATAACATGGGAAACTACGTGAAGGAGCAATCATAACATCGACAAGAAGAGTATCAATTCCGAGAACATAGGATGAAGAAGAGTATCAATTCAACATAAGATTAGTTGTACACGGATGAGTTTTTCCACTTCGGCCTAGGTCGAGATAGTCCACCGTCGTAGGCCCAAAATTTTGAGGGGCCCAAGAAAGCTGGAAACCAGCCTAAATTTTGAACCATTTTTTTGGGGACTACTCAAAAATGGAGGGGGACTATTTTGTGATAGGAATGTCTACCCTATACTTATAAGGGGTGTCCTAAAGTGTGGAAATGACTAACCTACCCTTAACCTAATTAAAATTAAAACTAATCTAATAAATACACACACACATATATATATATATATAAACTAATCTAAATCATTAACAAAACAAAAACAAAATCAAAACCAAAATCAAAATTATAACAAATCCATTACTTTTAATTTTTCACAAATCCGTTACTATTAGAGGGTTCATTTTCTTCTCTTCTTTCCGCTTCATCGTCTCGATTAAAAAAAATTCCACAAACCCATTACTTGGTTGAAAAAATGAGTAGTAATCATCAAAACGAGTTGAAAATGGAAGTTGCAAAGAGAAGTTCGGCTAGGAATTATGTGAAACAGTTTGTCGAACTAGCCGAACTCAGCTTTAATGGAGTTTTTTCTTTCAGAGAAAAGTTTGGTTACCTCGCAAAATTTTTTTTCCCAGCCGAACTTTTAGTTCGGTTACGTCGCAAGTTTTTTTTCCTTTTTTTCCTAGCCGAACTTTTAGTTCAGTTGCGTCGCATTTTTTTTCTCCTAACCGAACTTTTGTCTGAAAACCTATATATTGAGTTCGGATACGTCGATTTTTTTTTATCAGCCGAACTTTTAGTTCGGTTACGTCGCAACTTTTTTTCTTCTTAGCCGAACTTTTCTCTGAAAGCAAAAACTCCATTAAAGATGAGTTCGGCTACCTGTGTCTTCAGAACCATTAGCCGAACTACACTTGCAGATGAGTTCGGCTACCTGTTCTTCAGATGTCGTAGCCGAACTTTATTTCTATGGTCGAAATCAGTTTATAAAATTTTCATTTTTTCAAAGGTTTTTCCCAATTCAAGCAACATTAACTAAATTTGAAGTATACCTAAGTACCCAAAACCCTCATTTCGAAATCAACCATCTTAAAAAAAAAAAAAAAAAAAAAAACCATTCTTCTCAAAAATTATTCTTTTAAAAACACTCAACTAATTAATCTAACCTCACTAATTAGTCATTACACTAACACTAATTAATCATTATACTAACTAATTTAATTACCAAGAGCAAGTTTGGTATTAAAAAAAACTTAGATAAAGGGTGACTCATTATTACTTCTAATATCCACCCAAAAAATTGAAGAGTAGTCCCCTCCATTTTTGAGTAGTGCCCAAAAAATCGTTCTAAATTTTCATGCGGATTTGCTGTATTTGCATGCAGTGGGTTGATTTCTTCAACTTTTCTTGGGACCATTTAATTCTCTAACACTAGTTTCTTTTTCGCATGTTAAACTTGCAAGGATTTTGGGACGTTATGTTTAACTCTCTAATCTTTATAAGGTGTTTTGGGGCCGTATATTAACTGACCTTTTCGATATGTATGAAACTAAGACCCAATCAACCCTTTTGCCTAGCTATATATCAAGGTTGATGAACAAAGGACTAACAGTCCAAACTCTAAAAATGGGAGACTTTATTTTGGATAGTTTGAGATCAACGGAAACGAAGGGCCAACTGCAAAACAAAAAACGAAGTGTCTCATTCGGAAAAATCAATTAATTTAATCGTCGTTTATCATTTATGCCCATGTACATAAAAAAAAAGGGCCGTTTTTGAAAGTTCATCCCGAGCCTCTAAAATGGTAGAGACGACCCTGGATTAGAGGAATACATTGCTTCTCTAGCTTCCTGATATTTCAATATCTACATTGTTTCTTTACAAAATAACTAATTGTGTTATTCTATCACTATTATTATTGTTACAAGAATCTAAAGACTTAAAGGCCAAGACAATAAAGCTCCCACGTTAAACGGTGAGGAAACCCTCGTTATCATTAGTCGAAACAAGCCTTTTTTGAGTTTTGTGAAACGAGCGTTCCTATGAGGATACTTGGCAACTTATGGTTTATTTAAAAGAAAAAAAAAAGTAAACCAAGTTGCCGTGAGATTTTAAAACTCATGATCGTGACTATGTTAGGAAATCAAATCTAGCTGAAAAGGGAAACCAAATAATGTATATAAAGGCTCTAAGCCTTTGGCTTTGACTGCCACTTACCACTAATCCTCTCTGTGGACCGACTAAATAAAGCTAACCATAAGTTGTCTCTCTCTCGCCCTATCGTGGTGGTATATAAGCGCCAATTCAGCCAAACAGACATAGCGTTGGGATCGATCCCTCCCCACGTGGTGGCTTTTTGGTTTTGAGTTTTCTTAAGAAATTCAACTAAATAAAGGGAAAGTATGGAGACTCAGTTAGCCCCTCATTAAACGTAACTTAGTGGTGGACCTTGGGGTGGAGGAGGACTGAAAAGATGAGATGTGTCCGAAGTAGAGAAGAATTGAGATGGGTTTTGAACGAAGATAGTATTTGTTCTTTTGCCACCGCTCCATGAAATTTATATATAGTTATTGCGAGGAGTATAAATTTCAATTTTCATTACAAGGTAGGCCTATTATCTTAAGCTTAAGAAAACTAGGGGGACAAATATATTATATATATATAATAAACCTAAACTTTTAAAGACAAATTTATAATTTGAGATTCTAGGCCCAACTTGGCTCCGTCACCGATAAGTTATCTTCTCTGGCTACCATACCAAATTTGCTGTTATCTCGTCATACTCCGGCACAAACTCCTTCATTTCCGAGAGGAGAGTTGAAAAAAAGAAGAAAAGAGATCAAGGTTAGTCAACTGGAATATCGAAAGCTAATTACACAGCAATTCCAGTATATAATCCTAATTTAAAGATGAGCAGTTTTCAACTCCAAAGTGAGCTTGATCACGCTACTTGGGCTAAGATATCTAGGAATTCTAAGAAGGTGATGGTGGTGACAGTGGGATCACTATCTAGAACTAGATTACTTCAGATTAGTGGGTACACCATAGTAGACCAGCTAACAAATTGTTTGAAGGTTTAAACTTGATGTACCTCCAGTTCTTCCACCAGTTTCTTGGCTGTTGAGGCAGAAACAATGATGCGACGTGCAGAGGGAGAAATAAAGCCTTCAACAACTGCTTTGTCCAGAAAAGACAACAACCAGTTGTAAAACCCATCAACATTTAAAAGTCCCACCTGCACCAAAAATGATATATATTTATGTTCTTTGTCAAGTAACATAAGATACATAAAACATATATTCTTGAATCATGTTCAAGAAACAGTATCAGAATAAACAAGATAAAGGTGTTAGTCTGCTCTAGCTTTAACACTAAATCATAAATACATTAGTCTAATAAACTTAAAATCTTTTCGCATATGGATCGAGGGAGATTCTTTCAAATTGATTAAGATTGGATTGAATATATAAGTACAAATCTTGTCAGATCTTACCTAATGAAGCATTGCATGCATGTGATAACACATGGTACGTGCGTGTTGTGGTGAACTCAGGTAATTGAGAAAAACAAACTTGGTTTTAACTTTTGTTTCGTAAAGAAAAATGTCCAGTAATAAAAATTCCTTTGTCAAAAGATAATCCATAATCCTGATCAGGTGTTTTCTTAATTTACAACTAGCTAAGATTATTACTTGTTCATTCATAGTATCTCAAGATGTAACTAAAGCAAATAAGTTCTTTCCCTAGAGAGAAACCAGAAGAATACTTACAGGTTTACGGTGGATTCCTAGCTGAGCCCAAGTAGTGACTTCAAGTAATTCTTCAAGGGTAC
This sequence comes from Papaver atlanticum, assembly GCA_023531105.1. Lineage (NCBI taxonomy): Eukaryota > Viridiplantae > Streptophyta > Magnoliopsida > Ranunculales > Papaveraceae > Papaver > Papaver atlanticum. The sequence goes on from JAJJMB010012776.1 coordinate 1,452,795, forward strand.
CATATCCACCTTAAAAAGAACAATGCGATCAGAATAAAACAGATGTATTATGGTATTTAAATGTATGGCTTTGTTGCAAAGCGATCATAATTTGTCATACCAGGAAGGGCAATAAAAGCATCAGCTTGACGAGCCATCTCGGCTTTCCTTTGGTGCATATCGGAAACGGCTCTAACTTCTCCAACAGTCACACCAGTTAACTGCGCGGGTAAAATAGTAGTGATAAGTGTTAGTGCACTAAGCTGATAGTTTTTAGATTAGGATGATTTAGTTTCCAAACAAGTTGCAGACATCTATTTACCTCTTTTGGCATTAGAGTTCTTGGAATAATACTGCCAAACAAGAAGAAAAAAACAACTATTAACCAGACATTTCGGATCAAAGAATTTGAGTACTGAAAAGTAACCGTGCATTGGACAACACTAAAACATTACAAGGTTGATCAAGTTGCAAGAACGATGTCTGCTATCAAATGAAAACCATATCTTATTTCTAGAAACGTTATGAAACTGCGTGTCGTGAGAGAGAGAACAAACCCTAAAACATGGCGCCCACCATCATGAACAGCCTGAGAAACAAGACCCATGAGTCCAATACTACCACCTCCATAAACCAAATCAATCTTTCTTTCCACCTTCATTCAAAACACAATGAAAATTATAACCCAATATATATATATATTTCTCGTAAACACAAGTGTCATACATGTCAAGGGCGCATGCAACAGTAGACCACGTACAGCGCAATCATCACTATAGAAATAAGTGGAACTAGCGCATGTGCGTTGTACGACCGCAAACGCTAAGTTTTCCACGCTAACCCATTCAGTACATTTGGGACAATAAAAAAATTGCCTATGTTCTTCCATATGTCTGTAGTACTGTTACATTATATTTACATCCTATGGAAATTGCCACAGTCTCTAAATTATATGTAACAGTAACACATGACAAATTTCGTGAAACACCTGTCTTGCAAGTGCCAAACCTTTAAGTATAAAACCAATATAGAGATTACATAGAGTTCAAAAATACACAATCCGGATTGTAAAGTTCCACAAATATTCAGCCATTCAGGTGCGACAACAAAAACCTAGGGATTTCATAGGAAGGCACTACAACAAAATATTCCCAAGGAAAATTTTGCATAATCTGTTTCACCATTAGTGCCAAGCAATTGACATACACCAATGCAGCAACAATATTATGTTAATTTATACGTTTACATTCATTCCCGCGTGAGGAGTCTTTGCCAAACCGAAGTAGTACTAAAAACCAACTTTTTTTAAAAAATATGTCTCTCTTTTTTTTCTTTTTTTCTTTTTTTAACTTGTGCATAATTTCCATCTCGAAAAAAGGATCAGCATTTACGGATCAGCAATGATATGACCAATAGTTGTTCTTCTATCGATATACACATCTCTCCTTGACTTTGACTACAATCCCACTCCTCAATTGAGGTGGAGTCAGAGGTTCCTTCCCTAGTTTGTAGATGTCTCTAAGTTGAGATCGTTATTCACAACCTCTTGGCTATGCGAGTGACACGAAGGTAGCATGATATAAAGTTTAGTACTAAGTTAATAAGTGCATAGATCGCACATGAATTTGCAGTTAATACTTAACTCCTCATCCTAATGTTTGCAAATTCTGACCTAATTCACTGTAAGACCACAAAGTAATTATTCCAGTTATTGAGAAAATTGTTTGATTCAGAAGAAATAACTAAGTTAGACTTTGTTACTGAGCCATGTTAGCCGAGACCCGAGAGATTGATTGAAGATCTATTGATGTCTTTGTGTTCTAATAATTTTGTAACAATTTACAATTACGAATTATTATAGATTTAGGTTTTCATCCCTAAGCATTCAGTCAGTCACAACTCTAATGTGAATTTGACCTGAATTTTTCAGAGTTTTTGGTAAATAAACCAACAATTTCATTCCGTAAAAAAAAAATTATATAAAAACTAGATTTATAATAGTTCAAAATCATATTAAAAAAACATATTAGTGAAAATGAGACATATTCCAATTTTTCTTTTTTTTCTTAAAAAAAAACCCTTCAAAATCATTGATAAATACAAATCAAGCCAAACCCCTAAAAACTTAAAACCCTGGAATTCCAGACAAAAACATTAAAACAGGCTAATGAATGAGATTAACAACACTAATGACTATCTCGTGTTAGAAGCTAGTTTCGTTTACAATCAACTAATAATTTAGAGTTTTAGTTTTGGTCTACTCTGCTCAAAAGGGGGGAGATCAGAGATGTAATTAGTATAAGTACTTGTACATTTACGACTGACTGTGCCAAGTGTGTACTACTACTAGTACTTCTTATAATCCAAGATCAAGCAAGATGACTGTGCCAAAGAGACAGCCAAGCAACTAGCAATCTCTCATGCCAAATTCATCTCTTGAATTTTATTAGTTTCTTTTAAGTGCTCTCTCAGCAATTTCGTTTTGAATGAATTTTATCTATTCCAAAATAAAAACAAAGACAATTATTCTTATATTCTTTTAGGTTTAATATTTTAACCCAATAATGGATGAGATTAACAACACTAATCCATATCAAGAAGAAAAAAAACAACAACCCTAATCCCATGTTAGAAGCTAGTTTCGTTGGTGTAACCTGAACCGCACAATTTTTACCGCATTAAACCAAAGAAAGTAAGATATCAGACAATTGTAAGAAAGACATGAAAATCAGACAATCACGCGACTTTGCACAACAAGAAACAACCAAAACCATGAGATTATGATCAAAAGTAACATATAAACAGATGTTGATCGACTGATCGAGTACCAAATGACAAAAACCAAAAGAAAAAATCCCATTGATTTTCTGGACAAAAAGAAGAAAAGAGTCATCACACTAACATGAGAAGGAGATAGAGAAAATCGTAAATTACCAATTCCTTCCCCAACTGAACAGCAGCTTCTTGATAAGTAGGTTTATTTCCTAAACTACTACCACAGAATACACAAATCCTCTTGAATCTAGAGCTGTTTGTCACCTCCATTTCTTTCACAAAACGGGAATGGAGAAACTGATAGAACTAGAACAAACAAAGAAGTCTTTCACTGTAATTCTCACCGCTGCCTCCGATGCACAACAATGTTGATAGAAATAATATGAATGAAAACAAAGAAGGCAGTGTTCGGTATATATAGACAAACAAAAATCCTAAACCCTTATATTTTAGATGCAAATATTAAACTTTATGAGTTAAGACAATTTTAATTACGGGATATAATAAGTTACTTTCTTTTAATAGAAGATGAATGAATCATGTAAGAATAATTTCTTTTTATACTTTCTTTTAATAGAAGACAAATGAGTCATGTAAATCTTACAATACCTTATATTATGCTTAACAATTTGATGGCTGGTCCCGCATGCACCGGATGACATCATGATGAAACTATATATTCTTCTTTTATATATATATATAAGAGTCCTGCTGTCACGTGGTTGTGCGCGTAACAGTAAAAATGAACTCGCGGTTCATGACAGGCCGATGTTCTTCCCAGTTTTTTTTTATTTGATTATATTTATTTTTTACTATTGCATATGTATTTTATTCTTTAAACACTCCTATATTTCTATTATATTTTTAACTAGACCTTCACTTTCTTCTTCATCATACTCCTCGTCTTCCGTATCTTCATCTGTTCATCGTCAAAACATAGGTCAATTTTTATTTTATTTTTTGGGTGGGGGAGGAGAGAGATGAACATAGGATTAAATCTTAGCGATCGAAAGGAGGGCAAGGTTTTGGATTTTGATGTATTTCAACTATGGTTTATGTTTCTCGTTGATAACTTCAATGGCGTAAATAAAAAACTTCTGGGTTTGTATTAGATAGTACGTCCATAATGTAAATGTTTCTGCTAAATCATTTCGTGGATAACATAATTTTTTGATGTGGAATTACCAAGTATCGAAAATAACAAACCAATGAATCCCATAATCACACCTTATATTTTCTGATGTATTACTCATGGTGATTTTTTTGATCGATCATTTTAATGCATCAGTTAGCTTTTAGTAAAAAAACAGAAAAACAAGATGATTAAATGAAGTTTTAAGATTTTGAAGAAAATGGGTGAGAGTTAGTGTTTATTTGAAATTAGGGTTTATAGTTTTTACGGTGCTGAAAAGCGGAGAAGAGAAGAAAGTCGAAACGATTTTAATGAATGAAGGACCCAAAGTAAAATTAATATAGCATATGAACGATTATTGAATATAAAAATATTCCTTATATATTGAAGAGGGAGGATCGCGTAACAGGCTCTAATTTAACAAGGTTTGACAGGATCCTTATGGCCGTTAGATGAAGAACAAAAGACGGCTGAGATTAATTTAAAGAAATATGGGTTATCCACTTATCCGGGTTTAAACGTAATCATGTTTGACATATTCTTCCCTATTAAGTTCTCTTCGTAGTTCTCTCTAGTCTAATGTCTTTGTTACTTTTTTTTTTCTTCTTCCATGAGATATCTGAGAAAAATCCCAAACTTTTCTAGCATACTTGAACCAAGAACCAAAACCACGTAAACATTGTATGAGAATTCCAGTGTTGCAAGTTCGTATGATAGAAGCAATTGGATTGAATGTGTGATGTTTTGTAAATCAAACAAAAGTATGATATATCGATGATCCCGTTACACCATGAAATTGAGAAAACAAAAAGGACAGTTGGGGTTTGAGAGTCTTAGTTATGAAAGACTAGTAATAACTAAATACATTTATCATTGCACAAGTAAAACGATTCTTCATTTTGATTTCTTGGGTTTGAGGGTAGGATATTTTATGTGAATTAATCAAGGGTTTTTATATCACATCACTAAGACAAATAAGATAATAGCTCTTTAGTTTAACTTAATGTAAAATGATATTTATTTACGAAGTCGATTAAGCTATGCAGTTCATTGACCTTTGTAATGGTTATCGAGATAACTTCACTTTCAGTACTCAAATTAAAGATCCCAAATATGAATCTTAAAGCCAAAGGTTGTAATGATCGATTCATGATATATTATTGAAGAAGATTTTATAAGAATTAATTATGTTACGGCAAGAATTGGAGAATCCATATGATCGTCCCACGGAGATAACAGAGGAAGAACGAGAGAACTCAGAGAAGGGTAAGAGAAGGGTAAGAGAAGGTCAAAAAACGCGATAAAACTACGATGGGTAGTGTTTAAAACCGGATAACCCATATTGGTTTAGATTAATCTCAGCCATCTTTATTTCTTCATCTAACGGTCAAAATAAACCTGTCAAGATTGGAGCCTGTCACCGGATCCTTCCCTCTATATTGAAATTATGCTTAATCTCAGATCAACAAATTTCCATCTCTAAAAAGCCATCATCGGTCAAAAGATGCGACCGTATTTTTTGAGTTATGCGAACGACCGTGTTATAGCGCGATTCATATATATAATATATTGTACATTCAAGGGCATTATAGCATGATATTACTGCTTCCTAATAAACATTCCTTTTCATTCACCTCTTAATTGCAGGTGCATGCATGGCTTTCCCATTAACTAGTACATCTGTTCTAGCTAGGTTGCTCAAAATCATTATTTGTACTGCTTTTATTGATAGTGACCCGTGCCTCCTCCAAAGTTTACCTCACACGCGGTCAATAAAAAGAAAAAAGAAGATAGTAGGTAGTAGGTACACCCCGATTGATTTAAATAATAGTAACATGTACGTCTATGATCAATTCCTTTCAGTGGCAAAGTTTGGCACCCGCTGCGGTGCAAATCTTGCCTGCCATCCCCACATGCCTCTTCTTGTGCATATTCATTTCAGTGCAAGCTATCCGACTACTTGAGCACGAGGAACCCCAAGCTGTTGCAGGTTCTACCATGTCTCACAGAAAACGGGATCGTCCTATAGTTCCTTCTCTTACCACAAAGGTACTTCACTTTTCTTTACTTCGTGTATTTCACTTTATTTCGTTTTCTAACTCCGTGCGCTATAGGACAATATTCCCAGTTCTCCCCTTTCCAAAGATCCTCCGAAGCGTCAGCGTAGATCCTTGGATTTAGCCGCTTTAACTCAAGTTCATGGCTCAAGAGTGTCTTCAAGTCAACCTACTCCTCTTCCAAAGGAACAACTTGTTGAAATTCCTCGCAGGACTACTCCTTCTCAAGCATCACCGAGTGTGAAATCTTGCATCCCAATTCCCACTATCGTTGTGGATAATTCTCCAGATAAGCTTCCCAAGAGTAAAGGAGACGAGAGTAAAGATAAGAAGAAAATGGTCTACGAAGTCGAAGATCCTGCTTATATTCCTGACATGGATTTTTTAAGGAAAATTTTCATTTCAACTCGGAGTGATCCTTCTCTGAGATCCCCTGTTGTTGAATCTTTAGCTTCCTTCAGCTCTGATACCTTCCTGGCTGAGAATCAGTCTTTTATAATGAATGCTTCATTGAATCTCTCTCTCCAACAACATGTTGCTATAATGGGCCTGGTGAGTCTTGAAACTTTTCTTCTATCATTCATCGAGATCTTTTTCTAACTTGCTTTTACTTCGCAGGAATTTAATCGCCACATGACTCAACTCGTGGAAACAAGAGTGTCCCGCGAGAACTTGGGGAAGGCTAACATTCGCATTCGCGAACTCGAGAAAAATCTTGCAGAAGAGAAAGAGTATTCAGCCAAGCAGGAACAAAGGCCGGCGAACTTCGCAGTAAGTTCCATTTTCCCTCTACTTTCGGTATTTGCCTTAGTTTCGTCTTTAACATCCTTCTTATTTTAGTTTTCGTCAAGCCCGTTCTTAAAAATATTACATGGATTCTCTCGAATCCAAGGAGTTAGCCGATAATCTTCGAGCCGAAAATGCGAACCTCACATCTCAGATTAACAGTTATGTGATTGAAAATGAGATTTTAAGTGAAAAAGTAGAAACATCGTACTCGCTATCAGATCGTTTAGCTACTGAGTCTGCCAACAATGAGGAGTTAAATTCTCATCTTCATAAGGAAAACGAGGATTTGAAGGTTGAGTTGCAACGAGTTAACAATCTTCTTACTACTTCGTGGAATCTTCATTCTTCGTCAATGGCTCAGATCAAACGGTTGGAAGAAGATAAAGCTCGCATAATCAAGAGAAAGGATAAGTCTGAAGCCAATCTCCGCAGGGCTCGTAAGGAAGTTACCGATTTAAAATCCGAGAATGATAAGTTAATGAACGAGATGACTCCCCTTTTAGCTCGCTTAGAAAGGTTTCAAGGCAAAAAGAAAGATATAGTTTCATCTGCAAAGAAGAAACCCATTGAACCTTTGAGAAGTGGGAAACTTATTATAAAATCTTTTGATGATGACAAATCTGAATCTGGTCATGGTAAAGGGTGGGATGACTCTTATCATGAAATCTGCGTCCAACTTGAAGCTGCAAGATTGTAAATTTCGAGACTTGATAATCTTAATGCTGATGTCCAGAAGACTTTGGGTTCTGTTATTTTTCAGAAGGAAGGTAGTCTTCGGTTTCGTAATCAATTCTACTTAGTATCACATTCTATTTGCTTGATTTTAATTAACTTATTTTTTTTCGCAGAATCTGAGGAGCATTTTAAGAATCAAGTTATCCATCTCTCTCGTCAAAAGGATGAACTCGTCAAGGAGGTTTCTAGTCTTAAAGAAGATATCAATTTTCTCAACGAAGATTTTGCCCAGATGGAAAAGGACGCTGCTAAAGTTGCGAAGTTGACTCGCAAGAATGCTCCAGACGAAAAGATCAAACTTTTCAACCATTTTTGCGATTCACGTGGGATCCCTCGCGTGCCTCTAGATCTTGAAGTTTTTTCTGATGACGAGCCATCTGTCGAGGAGAAAGCTCCTTCTGGTGAAGACAATGATGATGAAGATACTGAAACTAACGAGGATATAAACACCGAGGATCCCAAGGGAAAAACTCCTGAAGTCACGAAGCCTTCGACGAGTTTCTCTAATCAATCTCTTGGTACTGGAAATATTTAGGTTGAAGTTACTGGTGCTGGCGGTTCTGAACAGATGCCTAAGGAGTCTAATGGTGCTGGTGATACCGACGAAGAAGCTCTCAAAGTTGTCCCTATTCAGCAGCTTCCTCTTTGAATTTAATTTCTTTTCTTTCGTCAATTCTTTGTTCTTGTCATCGCACTTTTTCCAACACTTTCTTAAACTGGGCGCTCCCAAGCTTGGGGGGCATAACATTTGGTTTTGCTCTTGCCTTAATATATTAGCTTTTTGATTTCTATCTGTCTCAAAATCCTTATCTCATACGACTAGCTGCAGCTGACATGATTAATATACATCTAACTCGCAAATTTAACAAAATATTAATTTATCCTAAGTGTTTTCCTTACCTTTAGCATGTGAATTGATTTTATACATATAGTATATACTTGCGAAGGAAGTACTCAAAAGAATAAAAATTATAAAAGTATATACTCTCCTCTTATTCTTTTGTGGAGTTCTGAAGCATACTTGTGCTTTCTCGTAGATTACCTTTTCACTTCATGCAATATTCTGATCGGTATCCTTGCTTTTTCCTCATAGATATGACTTCGTTTGTGTGATTTTGTAGCTCGACTGTACTTTGCTTTATTTTTCCTTTGCATGTGATTTTTGTCTTTTATATCTCGTCTTTTCCTGAAATAGTAATATAATTTCGTAATAATGTTTTGTATATTCTTATTTCCTTGACTCACATTTCGATTCATAATTTGTCTTTTGCTTTTCATATTATGTTATTTCTTATTTTTCATGTTATATTGCCTCTATTTTTATTTATTTTTATATGTTATATTGCCTCTATATTATTTTTTTACTGTTCCCCTGTTATGCTCCTACCACCCAACTTATGACTGCGAAGTGCTAACTGTTTCTACGAGGTCTTATTTTTCCTCCTAGTTAAGGTCTTATTGTCTTCTACTGGTATGCATAGGGTCTTACTTGCCATAGATAGGTCTCACCATACCCCGTTTCTTCTGCTCGTTTGCCTCTTGTCTTCGTCTTCCTTGGAACCTTCAACCTTCTTCGTATTAATTTTTATCTAGAGGTCTTAACGCCTCCTGGTTAAGGTCTTATTGTGCCTCACCCCGTTGCTCAGGGTATTCTTTCGACGAAGTCTCAGGCGCTCTTTATTCTTGCGAACTAAAGATCCATCAACCTCGCCTTAACATATTATGTCGAGGTATTACTTTGCGACAATAACACAGGCCTACTTATTCCCGTGAATAATAGCCCCATAACATTGCCGTATTTTTTTGTCACTCAGCTCCCTAATATGGAGGGTGCCGTCCCTTTATATTCCCCCTGATTACCCCATTTTATTTGGACTGGTATCAGTTGTTTTCGTGACTTCTTATCCCTTCGCCGATATGGCTCATGGTTACGAAGTCACACCCTAGGTGGGGTTTCTTTGGGACCGAATATAGAAATCGTGTCAGGCCATCTACTATCTCCACTGGCTAAGCTTCTACACCCCTTACTGAAGGCCGTCCATGGTAGGGACCCTCAGCGGATAGGTCTTATCATTGCCCCTATTTATCTCTCTAAGGGTTGTTCACGACATGCGTTAGGTCTTATTATTACCTCTTGCATCTTGTGCGAACTAAGTTTCACGCCGTGAGTTCTCAGTCTCCCTAGGTAGAGGTTTTGAGTTTCCATTAAAACTGTTTTATTTCACGGGTCTTATCAGCCTCCTATTGTGAGGTCTTACTTTCCTATTTTTAAGGTCTTATTTTGCCCGAATTTTATTTTTATTGAATCATGTAAAAGATATTTCATTGTATTTGCTGCTGATGCTTACATATCTTTCTCTTTATTCTTAGTTATTTGCTTAATACATTGCTCAACTTAAGGATAATATTTCTTAATGTAGACCGGGTTCCATGGATGGTCTAATCTTCGATCTTGCCTTTCAACTTCGCCATATATAATATTTCCTTCATTATTTGTGTCTTTTCCTTGCCAATCTGCGAGTTCATAAGCTCCATTCCCCACGACTCTTTTTACAATATACGAGCCTTCCCAAGTTGGTTCCAATTTTCCCCCTGGTCCCTTCCGGTAAGGTTGTATTTCGTGTAACACCAACTCTCCTGGCACAAAACTTCGTTCTTTCACCTTCTTATTGTACTCCCGAGATAACCTTTGATGATAGTTCGTCATATGTTGTAGCGCAATTTCCCTGTTTTCCTCCAAATCATCTTACTTCGCACGAATCATATCTGAATTCAAACATTTTTGCCATGCCTTTTGCTTAGTTGTGGGAAGGATAATCTCGGTGGGTAGTACTGCCTCCACTCCATATGTCAGACAGAAGGGGGACATTCCCGTCGCATCTCGTCTCGTCGTCATATATGACCATAACACATTTAGGACTTGTTCACACCAGCCTTTATGATGTCCTTCTAACGTGGTTGCTATCATTTTATTCGTCGCTTCCGCTTGCCCATTACTCTGTGGATATAGCAGAGTTGACTTTCCAGATTTTATCTTAAATGCACTAAATAACATCCTCACGTTTTCTCCTTCAAACTGCTTCCTATTATCAGAGACGATTTGCACAGGAATCCCAAACCTACATATTATGTGCTCGAGAATGAAGTTGTATACATCACCATCTCGGGTATGTTGTAGGGGTTTAGCTTCTACCCACTTAGTAAAATAATCTGTGGCTACGATTAAGTATCTTCGCTGCTTACTTCCCATTTCGAATGGTCCCACAATATCTATGCCCCACATAGCGAATGGCCAGACATTTAGTATTGAATTTAGACTTGTGGCTGGTGCGTGTATCCATTTTCCAAACCTTTGGCATGCTTCACATCTCATGGCAATATTCTTCGCATCATTATGCATTTGTGGCCAAAAATATCCATGTGTCTTACTTTTATGAGCCAAAGACATGGTGCCGCTATGATTGCATGTATCACTATAGTGTATTTCTTTCATTATTTCTATTCCTTCCTTTTGTGATAAACACCTAAGTAATGGGCCTAAAAATGACCTCCAGTACAGAATTCCTTCTCGCAATTCATAATTCGTGGCCCTGCCTTTAATTTTGTGTGCTTCAAATCTGTCACGAGGTAAATCTCTTTTCTCTAAGTACTTATAAATGGGAGTTCGCCAGTCATCTTCATTTATCTCCATTTCTCCTCTTGCATTTTCTACACACATGATCTCCCCATCTTCTAGTTCTTTGTTTACTGATGGTTGCATTAACCGCTCGATACGGATGTGCTTTATTGAAGAATCATCAATCATTGAAGCTATGAAAGCCAACGCGTCAGCATGTCTATTATTATCTCTGCTTACATGTCTCCAAATTATGCTTGGTATATGCGAGGAATATTCCTTCACGAGTTGAAGATATTTGCTCATTACATGATCGCTTGCACTATACCTCCCTTCGATCTGCCTAACCACCAACTGCGAATCACTAGTTATCCTTACTTCGTTTATTTTCATTTCATTAATTATCCTCAAAGCCTGTACCACTGCTTCGTATTCAGTTTTATTGTTGGTTGCTTTGTATTCTAATCTGAAGCAGTAAACTACCCTGGCTCCTCCGGCGAAGTAAATACAATTCCCATGCCTCCTCCCGAGCTATTAGAAGACCCATCTACGAATATTTCCCATCTTCTTGGATGACTCTCTTGAAGTAGGTCTTTTGGGTCTAACTGTTCTTCGTCCATGTCCATCATATCCTCCACTCCTTCATCCTCCTCCGAGGGGAACTCACCTAGAAATTCTGCTACTATGTGTGACTTCGTGGAGGTTTGAACTTTGTATTTCAGCCCATATTGACCGATCAGAGTATTCCACCTTTCAATTCTCCCCACTCTCTTCGTATTTTTCAAAACTGACTCTATTGGGATTCTGGTAAGCACTTTAATCTTATGAGTTTGAAAATAAGTCCTTAGCTTCTGTGCCGCATATACCAGGGCTATTATCAATTTTTCAATTTTTGGGTAATTTCTTTCTGCTGAGTTGAAAGTTTTGCTGACGTAAAAGATTGGTTTTTCAACTCCTTCATCTGAACGAAGTAACACTACACTGAGGGAATTTGATGTAGCTGCGATGCAAATTAATAATTCTTCCCCTGGTTCTGGATTTTGGAGAATAGACAAGTTGATAAGTTATTCCTTTATGCTCTGCAAAGTTTGGTCGCACTCTTATGTCCATGTGAACTTCGCTCATATCTTCAAGATGTCAAAGAAATGTTTACATTTGTCTGAAGATCTTGAGATAAATCTTCCCAACGCTGCTAGCTGCCCATTCAACTTTTGCACATCTTTGACATTTGCTGGGGATGGCATATCCAGTATAGCTTGAACCTTAGCTGGATCCACTTAAATTCCTTTATTTGACCCAATATGTCCCAAGAACTTAGCAGGATTTATCTTCATCTTGTATACCCTCATTTGTTCAAAAATCTCCTTTATATCTTCGACGTGATCTCCTGACTCTTGGGTATTTACTAGAATGTAGTCCACATATACCTCCAGCTTTGTATGCACCCATTTGGCGAAGATTTTCTCTACCATTCGTTGATACGTTGCTCCTGCGTTTTTTAGTCCAAATGGCATTCTCGTATAACAGTACAATCCTCTTGGGGCGAAGAATGTTGTGTGTTCTTGATCTTCTTCTGCTAGGGGTATTTGATTGTAACCTGAGTATCCATCCATTAGTGAGAGCCGATGGTATCCCGATGCTGACTCCACCATCTGTGGTATGTTTGGTAAGGGAAAGCTATCTTTCAGGCAAGCAGTGTTTAAGTCACTGAAGTCAATGCATATCCTTATACCCTTATTTTTCTTCGGCACTATCACCATATTCGCAATCCACTTAGGGTACTTCGCTGGTCGTATAATTCAAGAATCCATCATCTTTTGAAGTTCCTTTTCTATTTGTTCATGATAATCAGTTGCTATTTTTTGTATTCTCTGCCTTATTGGTTTGATTGCTGGATTGAGATCTAGCTTATGACAAGCAACTTGCGGATCAATTCCTGGCATCTCATTCATGCTCCACGCAAATACATCGAGATACTCCTTTAGTAGCTTTATCAATCTTTCTTCCTCGTCCACCTCCATTTTCGTCCCAATCTTTATCAGCTTTGGCTCGTCGTCACTACCCAAGTTTATCTCTTTCATGGGTTCTACTGCTGCGAAGTTCATGATTGGTTCCCCGAGTGGGGATGGTTCCTTTAATTGCTATAAAGGTTCACCTTCCTTCTCTGGAATTTCGCTTGGTATCGCCCATCCTTCTCTTGCTTTAGTCATATATATCATCAATTTTTCTTCTTTCTTTGCCTCCAGCACTTTTTTCCTTTGTTCCTTTTTCTTCTTCAGCCTTCCTTCGTAGTTTTTGACATCTTTCTCTTTTCACTCCTGCGCGTCCTTCTAATATCCTTTTATCTCGCCACCACTTGGCATTGGGAATCGTATTGCTTGATGGAAATTCGACGCTACCCTTTTTATCCCATGGATCCACGGTCGGCCTATGAGTGCGTTGTATGGTGACCCTACATCCACCACACATATGGTAACCTCCGTTTCCAACTCCCCTGCGAAGATATTTACAACCAACTCTCCCTTTGGTTTTGATGCAACTCTATTAAACCCGTAGATGTTGTAAGTGGATGGAACGAGATCAGAGTCCTTGTAGCCCATAGTATTAGATGCATGATAGAAAAGAATATCTACCGAACTCCCAGTATCTACCAAGATCCCGTCTATCGCCCATGTCTTTCTGTCCTTTGCAGGATCATTCTCCCGTCGTGAATGTTTTCCAAAAGTTAAAGTTATAACCAACGGATCTGTGTGCGAAGCCCCTCATTCAGGTGCATCAAGTGCTGAAAAGGAAATAACTCTTTTCTGCCATTCCTCCAATGGTCCTTTCTTCGCGATACTAAATATTTTATTCCCATCAAAATCCCCCTTGTGTACTCTTTTAAGCACATTGTCATGAAAATCTTGAATACCCCTCACGGAATGGATTATAGAAATACAATTCATTCTTTGTGCTCCCCTATCTATCTCGATTCGATATATCTGTGCCTGATTTTGATTATTATCACGAGGTGGGGGTGGTGGTAATGGTGTCTGGTTTTCCAAGAAGTGCGTATGCTTCCCCTTTTCAATTAGACGAAGTATTATTCTCCGAACGTTTCTGCAATTATTTGTGTGATGCCCATGGAAACAATGATATTTGCAGAATTCGTGACTCCTACTTCCTGGAGGCGGCTTTATCCCCAGATTGGGTGGCGCAGGGATTTCTTCAGTTAAAACAATCGCTTTCCATACTCTTTCTACAGTTGTATTAAGTTTTTGAAGTGTTACATCCTCAAACGCTTACCTTCTTTCCCCATATCTTTGACCCGAATTATATCTTCGTCGATTCCCTGAATTATTACCTCGTGGATCATAATTTCTCTTCCTCGGCTCTTCGTACCTTGGATGTTGATCAATCCATTCAAGATCTCCACTTGATACGGCTACTAACTTTGCAGGAACTGTGTTTGAGGGTTCCCCTTTTTCATATTTCAAGTCACTTTCCACTGCATGCGCCATCCTTGGTAAGAGACGTGAAGTTCCTTCCTTCGATGGGGTTTGTGTAACTTCGTGAACCTCCTTTTGTTTCTCCTCTAGGGCGATGTATTCCTCCTGATACTCCCTCAACTCATTCATCCTTAATGAATTACGGATATTTGGGTGTGTAAGAGGTTAGTCGGAATCAGTGCATTCACGAAGGCTGAAATGAAGTTTTTCTCGTCAACTCTCCCTGCGAGCTCACTACATACAGTTCTCCACCTCGTTACAAGACTCCGCAGGCTCTCTCCTGGTCTTTTTCTTAGATTAAATAAGGTTTCAATTCCTGGACTCAGCATGTTGTTACTAATATAAGTTGTTAAAAATATCCTTTGTAAATCTCTAAAAGATGAGATCGATCTCTCCGGCAATCCGTCGAACCAAGACAACACTTCTCCAGTTAAACTCGCGGGAAAATATTTACACATTACCGCTTCATTTTGTGCCCATTGCATCAAGGACAGGGTGTACTGCTTCAAGTGTTGCACTGCACTTTCAGATCCACTGAATATGCTTCCAAAGGTTGGCAATGAGCATCTCGTAGGAATTCGTGCCTCTAATACTTCGCGTGTAAATGGTGATTTACCAGCCTCTTCTATTGCCTCCGCTAGTTTTACCCGTACTCCCCTTCGTGAGTTGTTTATCATTGACCTCATGTCTCGTAACTCGTTCAGGATTGCTTGGTTTATATTTGTTGCACCTTCATCTCGTCTTTCCCTTCTTTCTTCGCCATATCGTTTATCATTTTCACGTCTCTTATCCTCCTCACGCCTTCTTTCGTCCTCATATCTTCTTTCAACTTCGCGTCTTCTTTCTTCTTCGCGTAGTCTTTCTTCTTCGTGTAGTCTTTCCTCCTCGCGCCTCCTCTCTTCTTCAAATCTTCGCATTTGATCCTCCCATCTAGTTTCTTCCAGTACTCTTCATAATTCCCTTTCTTCGCTATTTTCTCTTTGGCGTTGATGTAATTTTAGATAGTGGTAAGAATGAGGTTCGTAAGACTTGTGAAAGAAATTGAATTTAGATTTAGTTAAACTAAAAGTAGAGAAAATTTTAATCCAAATTTGTTTTTGTTTTTTTTTTAAGTGAAAATAACCAAGACACTAGATTCCACTATTACACATAAATAAACGATGATAAGAATTCCAAAACTCTAATTATTTTTAAAATAT
>JAJJMB010012776.1:1483564-1502825 GCA_023531105.1 Papaver atlanticum
TATTTCTGGGGTGCTTCCGGTGCATTTCTGGGGTGCCTTTAGTACTCCATCCTGGGGTGTAAAACACCACTTTACGAGCCAATATCGTCGCAAGAGCTTATTTTTCTAAAAATACCTACAAAGACATAAAACACCATAATAAGTACAAAAATGGGTGCTAAAAATATATACAACAGAGATGAAAATAGACACATAAATGCGTCTATCAGGCGTCTTCTCCTTCTTCTTTCCCTTCTTTCTTCATTTATCCTTTCTCCCTCTTCGTCATCTTCTAATATTTCCTCTCTCTGACGGATACTTCTTCTTGCTGTCAAGCCTGTCCTTGCGTCTGATTCCCCTCCTTGTTGATCACTGGCTTCTCTTTCTTCATTGAGTTGACGATTTTGCTGTGTCAGAGTATCGTTTTGTCTTACGAGTCTGGCTCGCTGCTCTACCAGATCTCTTTCTCGTTCTCTTTCTTGACGAAGTACCTCTCTTAATTGTTCCAATGTCATGTTTTCTTCATTAACATTTTCTTCCCTATCCTCACCGACTGGTTCATCTCCTACGACTGTTTATGTATCAGTAGTGTGGACCGATCCTTCTCTAAAGTTATTCTCCTTAGGATCGTTGTTTTTTCGTTGATTCACACCACGTCTCCCTCCTGCAGCTGATGTTTCCCCTATCTCCATTCTCCTTCCTCTTTTTGCTTCTAAGCGCTCACTTCTCCTTGATACTATTATGTTCCTTGCTCGATCCGGAACTCTTGCAATTAACTATCTTTCTTCTGACTTGCTTCCACTCACCAATTCACTAATGATCTTTATCTGAACAAGATTTTCGTAGTTATGAACTTTAAACAAGTTTTAGGTTCTAATAAATTTCATAAAACGAAGCTTTATCTACTCTTTTTCTCAGATCTTGAACGTAAACTCACCCTCCTGATTTATGAAATCATGTTTTTCACCAAGATTAACTCGTCAAAACTCTAAAAAACAACTTTCACCTTTTCTGAAGATCTCAAGTGAGAGTAAACTCTCAGCTAGAGTTCCCTGTTTCTGGACGCCAAAATGTAACTACTGAAAATCCAGTAGTACACCCAAATACAAAGTTTACTATTCTAAGACATGATTCTGAAATAAGAAATAGAAATATCTTTTATTGATCGAATTCACACTTTGATAACTATGAATTTACAAGCATCAAGGCTTACAAAAGGTCTTCTCTCCAACTTAGTCTCTCTCATACAAAAATCTTTCAACCTCTTCTCAACTGATCAAGGTCGCTATTTATAGGCAAAACTGTGTTAGTGGATTACAGCTCATTTTACTTCGCAGGAAATCACGCAATTCACATGATTCTTCCTTTACTTCGCTCCAGCTATTTTCAGTAAAGTTATCCCAATCTTTTCGCCTATAACATCGGTAAGTTGTCGGGATAGCTGTCTCATTTCTTGTGCAACAATCCTATCTTCGTCTGAAGTTCCTTCGCCTTGCTACTTCTTCGCTAACTCCTTATTCGTGAAGTAGAGATTACCTCGCTTATTTGTTACTTATTCTCATCTCGTAGATTTAGCATCCAAGAGGGATTCATACTTCGCAGATCCAATATTTGTAAAAGTAGTTCTGACATATGATTTGACTTATCACTGATATTTTTCCTTGGGATTGGTAAAGATCTTCTGTTTTAAGATTTACTTCGTAAGCTTCGTTTAATCTCGTTCGGCCGCGTGGCGAATAGGATTTCCGTACCTACAGTATGACCAAAAATCGTTACGCAAGGGCATTTGGTAACCCACAGGCCCAAGGAAACGAAACCTGGCTGATAAAAGAGAAAGGCTACCCATCTTTGTTTTTCAGCATGAATTCGATGTTTCAATTTACAGTACTAGTACTACAATTTATTTGAAAACAAAAGAAAGATTCATTGAAAAGCTAAGAAGTACAACTGACTCGACTTGACCAATTGATATTGTTATCTTTTTTTCTTCTTAAACAATCATATGACACAGTTATCGTCCTGCATTCAAAACCGATCATTTCGCAATGAAGTAAACCCAATGCAAACTACTAGAGGGAAGCATCCAAGCAGGGACAGGAGCGAGATACAGAGATTGGATGCCCATTCTGTTATAACTCTGTAGCAGTAATCGCCATTGACATACTATTCTGGAGTCCTTTTTGGCACCCATAAAGCAGTGATTGTCACTGATAAATTGCCCCCTTTTTACTGAACAGCAAAAGTGCGAGAAAGTTAAGATAACGATCAGTTAATGTCATCATTTCCACAGATTGAAAGGAACCCAGGCTGGAAATTCAAGAAGAAAAGATAAACATTTCACAACTAAGGAAAGACAAATGACAGAAAGAAGTGTATGTTTCTCGTACTTGTTTAATGGGTTTGATACTTGGATGACAACAAAATTCTGAGAGTGGTTAAACAAAAAGAGTATGAATATCCTTGTAAGCCAGGAAACAAACTGAATGAAAATCCTGATTCTAATTCTCCTTTTCCCACCTAACTAGAGGTCATCCGTAGTGTTGTTTTTAAGCAAGAAAAGGAAACGAAACACCATAAACAGCAAAACCAGAAACAACGAGTTCGGACCATTGTTACGTATGCAGCTTAGTATAAAAAAATATTTATGAGTTACTTACAGATAGGGCTGCACATGGGACGGGACGGTACCTAGCTCAGTATCTGTACCTCCCTATGGCCGGTACCTATACCTGTACCTGTGCAATACGGGACGGGACGGGACCTGTACCTGTTTAACTCGGTACGGGACGGGACGGTACCGGTTTTTTACCCGTAGCGTATGTAAAATTATAAAAAGAAAATAAAACAAAAAATCTTCTAAGTTCTAAGTTCAAATGAAGTTATGAACCAGACCAAAAATTCCAAAACCAAAAAATTACAATCAGTTTCACATCTAAAGAAATCAACAAAAACTAAATAGAAATGAAGAAAAACTAATTAGTTTTCAAAAACCCTAACTATTATTAGACGTTATTACTTGTTGCTCGGTACTACGGGACGGGACGGGAATAACCTAAAACCGTTACTTGTACCAATTCTAGGCACGGTACCAGTTTTTGGTACTTGTACCTGTCCCGTCTGACCGTGGTTCCGGGACGATACCGGTACGGTTCTGATACGGTTCCCGTGCAGCCCTACTTACAGACTACATATCAATCAGTATAAATTTATTTTACTGAGCTCGCAGTTGTTAGTAGTTCGAGCATACTTACAGGTAACACTGGCATGCAACAGCCAATCATGTCTGTCAGTCCAGCAAAAACATTATTCTGGCCACACTAATTAAGGTGCAAATTCAATTAAAAAACACTACCAAAACTACAGAGGTTGATTTAAGTTATAGTAACCCCATTTCATGCTCAAGTTTATGTGAGATTCAGAATCTATATATACAAAAATATCCTTAAACATCACAAATGTAAGTCAAATGAACAGGCAATCCATTTCAATCTGCAAAAAGTCAAAAACCCATAAGCACTTACCCCACAGAGGCAAAATACAAACTTGAAGAAGCTCCACAAAAAATTAAGAAAATGAAACCAACTCCTTAAGAGAAGTACTCAAGAGTCGGAATCATCCATGAAAAAACCTTCCTTTTTATCGATCTTCAGCCACTTCCCTGTATTATTCCAGACGCAATCAGAATATCAGACACGCACTGTTGACGTATTTAATGTTATCACAAATTGAACATGAAAGTAAAGTTGTTTGTTGGAATGAATAATAATTTAACTTGTGTAAGAATCTGGCAATGCTTCGGGATCAAGCACCCAACATCCCTGCAGCTTCTCATGTACCTTGTTTGTAAGCTGGAAAGCAGGAATTCGGTAAGATAACGTAAGTAGATCAACTGCTGGTATCTTCATAGCTATTTCCTGTCCATTTCTTTAATTTACTCTTGAAAAATAGTTCCAAGATGAATAGTCTCAAAGTTCTGCTCCAAAACCAACACTTGTATCAGCTGAGGTTTCACTTCACGGCATGAGCGTTATACGAGATTGTTGATGTCCGCATGCGAAATTTGTGGGTCCTAGGTATTTGTGTTTGTCTTGGAGTTGTTCAATGAGAGGCACCAAAGTTTCAAACCAATCATCACTCATGTAAGGGACAATGGAGCTTGCACATCTGTGACAGATCTTACCTATCTTGCTGCCTTCGCATTTGCAACTACGAGAAGCGATTTGTCGGAGAAGGAATTGCACCGCACGTAAGGGCTATAACAGCAATGGTCTGAAGCAAGACGGAGACCAGCGATTAATCCACTCAAAACATGGAAAAGATAAGATTTTCCATCCAGTCAGAAATTGGCTCTAGTAGCTATTGGCTGTGCAGACAAATTACGTAAAATAACTGCATATCCTCCACAATCTGTTTCTTTCTTATAGTAACTGTACACATTGACACAAGCAGATTCTGTTGTCTCGCCTTCCTCCGGCCAAGACTGCTTCCAGATATCCCTAGTGGGCTTGCTCGAGAGGAAACTGTTCAACGTCATCTTCCCCCCCTGCAAAACATATCCTTGTTGTAAAAGACATTATCCAAATATCTACTGTAGGGCTGCAAAGGTATTGTATTATACAAGTAAAACTGGAAAATGCTGAGAATGGAAATTTAAAACTCACACTTTCTGAATTGGTTGGCTCTTGTGTTTTATCATCTGTATCATCTTCAGTTTCGTCTTCTGACTCTTGAGTACTAGTTACAGCTTTAAAGAACAACTCTTTATATTCATATTTATTGGTGAAGTTATTTAAATATGCAAAGGGACCTACATATTGGCCATCAATTTTTCCGTCCCATCCCTTGTCAAATTTGGCATCATTTTCAGCATCAATACTTTCGGCATCATCATTTTCGGAATCATCACTTTAAGATGAGGCTTCCTCTGAGTAATCAGTGGTGATAGAGGAGGCATATCCTTCATCAATTGGGTTTTGCTGAGAAAAATCCTCCGTAGGGACGTTTTTCCTCCTCCCTCTTCACTGTAAACCATCAAGAAGACATAGACTCTTAATATGACTACTCAGATGAGTCAGATCCAGCTCAATTGTATATATAGGCATGATAGTGCAGGAGGTATTGACAGTTGAAATTAAAAAAAGGGAAATGCTAAGATTAATAAAACATGAGGGAATGGGATGGAATTGAGTCAGACCCATCTTCAATTGTATATATGAGTGTAAATTACATGATTAAAAACAACTTAGGGTTTTCATTATAAACCACAGATACGAATACCATGGAGAAGATAAAATGTAAACATATATATAGCAGAAATAAGCCAATAACAAGTAAAAAAGTAACAATAATACCTTGTCATTGTTATGCAAAATTGGAATAATGATATAAACCAGAGCAGCAGCAAAATTGGATATGATCTCCTCCTGTAATATTAAGTGCAAAGACAAAAAGAAATAAGAAGAAGCCCTTTCAAAGCAATATCATCACAAAAAGTATCTAAGCTAAAACGAAAAGAAATTCAGATAAATCGCCGAAAGGAGGAGAGGTCTTACCAGAGAAACTAAATGATCCCGAACCCTAAAACCTAATTCTACTAGTAGGACTAAATGTAAGACAGACAAATGCATGCTTATCATGAATGAAAAGGTCCCATGGGACAAATAGGCGTACTACATTCAGCTGGATACAGTATTACTAAGATTTGCAGTCAGAGATGCATCCACAAATTTAACAAAATAGAAATACGGAATAAGAAAATTTTAAGAATGAACTTGCCTGAAGTACAACTGAGTTGATAACATTTGCATATCTCTCAGCTAAACTATAGAGAGATGCACCTAGCAGGCGCAATGGAATAGCACTTGTTCCTCTTCCGATCTAAATTCCCTAATTTGGCGTGGTTCTGTACCTTAACCATTGTCAGTAGTGTTGCCACACCGGACCCTAGCGAATGACCTCCAAACATCAACTTACAATTCAGATATTTATGTACTAATTCCTTCAAGACTTGACACTCTTCATCAAACACCCACTCCAGTTGCCTTCAATATCCCATTGTGAGCATGTCCACCATCAGATTTCCTTTGTCCTAGTTTGTTAACCAATAGAAGTATGTAATCACTAGAATTATCTCCCACATGTCATGATTAAGGTACATCGTAAACGGAGGAGCATGACCTTCAGTATTCCCATATGTTTTCTGCAAAATTACCCAATCAGGATTAATCATATACCCTCCTGGAGGAGCCCAAAGAGGGTTCCATATATCATCTTCATACACAGATAAAATTATTGCTTCCAGGTACCTAAAAATCACTCAAAAAAACTTGAGCAACAGAGTTGATACCGGAAAATGGATCGGAAAACTCTTGAAGAATCAGTTAAAGGAATACCCGGAACTACTACCACGAGTTTGAAAGTGAAGTAATCAAATTCCCCTTCATAGTCTTAAAAGTGAAGATGAAACAGAGAGTCGTTGAAACAGTCAACCCTTCAATGGTGTTTTGTTCTTGGTTTGGGTGCCATGTGTAGATTCCGCTTTTTGAAATAGAGATACGGAGAAATGACCTCTTGGCTAATTGAAGACGCAAACTAAATTGTGTCAGATAAACCCAATAAAATATTACTGGGTAGAAATTAGAAGACCAAGTTTCCACGCGTTAAATCCCGTAATTTACACTCATGTGTATATATATATATATAATTAAAGCTGGGTCTGACTCATCTGACTCGTTTTATATTAATTTAAGCATGCATTATCTTATCTTTAACTCTTCTGTATTACTATCATGCGTCCAATGCCTCTCACTGAGTAGTCATATTCCTCTTGATTGGTAGGAGTCAGTATCGTCGTGAACAATTTCCCTTTGGACATCTCTACTCGGGGTACGACTATGGAGAATTCTTCTGAGCCTCCCCTTCATGAAACTGATGATCGATGGATATGCCTCCTCCTCTGTCAGCACTGTTTACTCAGAGGAATTGTCATTTGAAATTGATGATGCCGAAAGCCACGGGGAATGGACCGGTCAAGGCGCCTCTTCATGTTTAAATTGAAGTCAGCACCTGAACCTAAACCTAAACCTAAAGATGCACCGTTCTACTTTCAGCCCTTCACTGGTTCTGATGACTCCGATGACTCGGAAGATGAAGCAACACAAGAGTCGGGAAGTGTGAGTATAAATATCAGCATTTTTCCGGTTTTAATACTTAGATGAAACCTTTGCAGCCCTAGAGTATAGATTAGCAAGGATATGTTTTGCAGGCAAAGCCCACTGGGGATATCCGGAAGAAGTCTTGGCCAAAGGAAGGCACGGAAACAAAACCTGCTTGTGTCCATGTGTACGGCTTTTATAGGAAACACACAGGTTGCGGAGGATATGCAGTTATTTTACGCAATATGTCTGTACAGCCAATAGCTACTAGAGCCAAGGTCTCACCGGATGGAAAATATTATCTTTTCCAAGTGTTGGATGGATTAGTGGCTGGTCTCCGTCTTGCTGCGGACCATGGCTGTTCTAGACCTCTTGTGCGGTGCAATTCCAGTGTTGTTATTACGCTTCTCTGCCAAATTGCCGCTTGTAGTTGCCAATGGAAAGGCAGCAGCAAGATAGGCAACATCTGTCACAAATGTGCAAGCTTTTTTGTCCCTTGTTTGAGTGATTATTGCTTTGAAACTTTGGTGCGTCTCACTAAAAAACTCCTAGACCAAGAGCTAGATTCCTTAGATTTTGCATGGGGTGCCAAGGAACATGAATGAACCTGCTAAAAAAACCAAAAGAGAAAGCACTGGGGGATCTCAAACAACTGGTGGATTACGAGGCTAGTACGAAACATTTTTTTTTTTATAAACCCATGTCAGATTTTTGCTGTTTGTTGTTTGCTGATTGATTAGGGTAATTATATAAGAAGACGTACTAGAAGGATACTTGAGCAACTGGTTGATTGGGGTACTTATATAACACTATTAATTACCCTAAACCATGTACAACTAAAGAAACAAAAGAAATGGGGAAAAGAAGAAAAGAAGAAAAAAAAACTTGGTATGTGAGTGTTGATTACCAAGTAGCAAACACCTAGAAAATGTGTCCTAAATGACATGAGAATTTATGATAAATGTGGTGAAGGTGCAAAAACAAATAAAAAAATAGGAGTGATGTGTTATCTTGCATTGGAGATTATAAAACTTCACTCTCAATAAATTAACATTTGGTAAATGTATGTTAATTTGTATTCTCTAATGCAAGTTTACATCATCTTTCTTATTTTTTAAGATTCTGAAATTAAGAAACGAGGAGTAAATATGTGTGAGTAAATTGACGTCGAATTATTTTATTTTATTTTATTTGTTTAGATTAGTTGATGAAGATGTTTGTACTAGTTAAAGAAAAATGTAATTAATTAAGATTTGGTGTTTGAAAAGTCCAACATATCTCTTATTCAGACTCTTCAGAGGCTAACTCGATCTTTGGGCCCACATTTTCCATTGAAAAGTCCTAAATACCCACGCGGGAAATTTCTTCATTTGATACAAACACGCACAGAGATAGAAAATCACGATTCACCTCTGCATCTTCTTCTCCTGTTAGAGGAGATGTAGCATCACTTCATTCTAACATCATCTCGTGTATTGAACTTCATTTCCTCATGTATTTAACATTTTAGGTCTTAATTTCAATCAAATATGTCTTCAAGTTAAGCTTTTGTTCGGGTAGGACTGATGATGGAGAATCGTCGGCACAGGTAACATCTCAAAACTTAGCTAAATCTTGTTTTTCTTGTGTATTTAGTGATAACGCTTGCTGGGTATATGTTGATTCATGCTAATTTTTTATAAAGTTTGGTTTATTATGTGATTTTATTTACATCTCAAGTGAGAGTGAAGCAGTTAGAAATGGTGTGAATAAGGATGCATGTTCTGATCTCGTTTAAAAAAGGGTGAATCCCTCATTTTGCATGTTGGATATGTGTTGAAAAGAACGAATTTTTGTAATTCTTTTTGTGTTTTTCTTTTCCATTGTTGTTGTTGGTACTGTATAAAGTAGTATTTTTTTGTTTAGATGTAGAATCTTAATTCCTCTTTTTGTCAGTATGCAATTTAAAATTCCCTAAGAATCTTAATTCTTGATTTGTAAGGGTTTTTAACATGCAAATCTATTGTTAGATGTTCCTCCTTTTATTAAAAGCTTACTTCTTTTGTCACTTGGGGTATTTTGAATTGTAGTTGCATTGGTGTTAACAAATTGGGATGGTGGGTATTGATTAATATGAACCAGTATCTTGTTTTGCATCATTGTTGTGTTAAAAACATAAGTTAATTTATGATTATTTTAGAAAGCCCAATAAGTAAAGCCCAATAATCATCTACACTAAGTAAAACCCAATACAGGCTAGAATCTTCTTGGCCTTCTTTTCATCAAGTGTTATCTAGAGAATTCTTTCTCTAGAATTTTCTTGTAATATCTAAGTTGAGAGTGTAAAGAAGAGTCTAGATAGAACTATCTAGAGAAGTAAGTGGTCGGTGTACAAGCCAAATAGGCAATGATGGTTCACTTGCAAACCATCCAAAACTCAAGTGAGTGAAGTGAGTGAAGTAAGAGTGAGAGCTAAGCAAGTCAAGTGACTGCTATTGTAAGTAGAGTGAGCCAAAGAGCTACACTAAAATTCCCCTGTAACATTTTCATTTCCCAATTAATCAAAGCCTCCTCTTTTCAATTAAACCAACCTTTTTTATCCAACTTCTTTTCCCAAATCATTTCCATTAACCCATCACACTTCCACATTGCGCCAACATGTTGTTGTTTGTGTATTCAACACTTGTGCCTAAATTTTTTAGTAATTGGGATTTGAAAAACCCCTAACTTTTTTAGTAATTGAGTAGTTGCAGTTGTTCCTTGTTGATTGTTTAGTTCTTATAAGGTGATGGTGATCATTCCACATTGTCTATTCCATTTTGCACGGCCATTTATGATTACCATGAAAGAATGTTTGGCATTTACTATACCTGGGGACCAGTCAATCAGGTCAGAGATTGACTTTTTTTGACTGCAAAAATCGGATTGATGGCGATTTAATTAGTTTAGTTGATCTGTTGAATACAATGAGAGATGATCTTAAGTACTCTAAGGACTAAAAAGTATGAACAGATTTGTATTGTTGATGGTGCTAAGGTTACCCCTAAGGATGAGTTTGTTATTTTTTCGACGTATGGAACTCTTTGGTGGTTGATCATACTGGTTTTATCATTAAGATGATATTTGCTAAAACTGGTGGTGGTGATGGTCATGTGGTAACTGGCTTATTGAGGGATGATGTTGTGAGTCAACCGCTGTCCCAAGTTGTCAACCTCAACAGTCCTATCAGAGGATTTAAGACCACTCCAAAGAAACTTGTGAGCAAGCACACTCCTAGAAAACACCTCCTAAGTATCAAACTATGGTTGCAGTAAGAAGAAGTTCAAGGTAACATTGTTATTAAGTTCATCCCCTTCATTAGTGTATAAAAAATATTTTAATGGAAGTCAAGTACCAGAAAATAATGAAAATTGATTGATTAATTTTCATTCACACGGGTTTAGGGCGGCTGCTCCGATGGGATCTACTGTCACTGACAATGTTACGAGGAGGTTATCTCTTGGTGACATGTTTGATAGTACTCCAATTGTTGTATCTGACAGTGAAGATGAAGAAGTTAATATGATGACAACCCCTCAAGCAAACATGATGAATAAAACTGAACCAAGTGTGGAAGATGCTATATATCCCTGTTGAGTTTTGTTCCTATTTTTGGAGGATGCAGTTGAGGTGGCACATAAGCTTCAAATAGACTTGCTACATCTTTCAATGAAATAGGGGAATTGTTATCTTCTTCTTCTTTTTTTCCTGAGGAGTGACACATTGAATCCATTGATGACTTGTTGGTATTCTGTATTTTCACTTCCACAGCTTTGTAATGGGCTGGACGAGAATGCTGTTGGCACCTGTGCTGAACTCATCTTTGCTCCCATGGATTCCTCCTTTGCTGATGATGCACCTCTCTTACCTTCCGGTTTCCGCATTATTCCTCTTGATTCTGGATTGGTAAGTTTCTTTGTCACACACTGTTGTATATGAAGCATTAATTTTTCCTTGTGCTCAATTGTGTCAATGTACCATTTTTTCCTACTAGTCATCCCATAGTTCCTGCTGTTAATGTGTCACTTATGTGTACTGCAGGATTCTTCCAGTCCTAATCGCACACTTGACCTTGCTTCTGCTCTTGAGGTTGGGCAACCTACAAACAGAGCTTCGGGTGAATATGCTAGCAATGGTAGCAGCTTGAGATCAGTGATGACAATAGCATTTCAATTTGCGTTTGAGAGCCACCTCCAAGAAAATGTAGCATCAATGGCCAGGAAATATGTGCGAAGCATTGTATCATCTATTCAGAGAGTAGCATTGGCTCTCCCCCTCTCTAATCTTAGTCCTCAATCTGGTCTGAGGCCACCACCAGGATCTCCTGAAGCACAAACACTAGCTCACTGGATCTCTAACAGTTACAGGTGAACAAAGTTTGCCAATTGCACATTCGTTATTTCGACTGTAACTGTTTAGTGGAGACCTGTTACTTGAGTTCCTTATATTGTGCATGCGTCTCCTAAAGAGAACATTCATAGTGCCATGTCTTATTTCTGCATCTCCATCATAGCTAAAAAATCTATTTGCCCCAATCGCTTCTATTTCACTCTATTTTCTTGTATATTTTGTTGACTAATTGCGTTTTGGGAAAAAAATTAATGAAACGTTTATTATATTTTCTTGGTAGACGTTTCATGGGTGCGGAGCTTTTAAAGTTCAATGGTGAAGCAAGTGAATCTATTCTCAAAACACTCTGGCATCAGTCTGATCCAATAATGTGCTGCTCCATAAAGGTCTGAACCTGTTTCTTCTCCATGTAATATTTGAATTAAATAGCCACACTGCGCTCACTTTGCTGATTGATAACACCCACATGATATACCCTGCCAACTGAGCTTACATTTTTTATTTGTCAAGTACTTGTCTTGTCCTTGGGAAAAATACAGCTTCCATTTGAATTTGTAAATTTAGACGAATAGTGCGAGTATCTGATGCTCTGAATTAAGTGACTGGTGCTTGTTTAGTATGATCTTGATAGCCATTAATATTTGGTTATTTTACAAGGAACTAGAGTAGGATGCTGAAAATTGAATTTATTTTCGTTGTCAGACGCGTCACTGTCTTATGTTGGACATATACCAGCATATCTGCTAGAAAGGCCAACAGTTGAACTTGTAGATTAAAATATGATTCAACTTTAGCGATTGACCGTTTGATGTTCTGTGGTTATATATCTCTGTCGTATTTGGTTTCTCAGTCAAGCGCTAATCCTTTTGTTACAATTATACAGGCACTTCCGGTATTCAACTTTGCAAACCAGGCAGGTCTTGACATGCTTGAGACAACTCTGGTTGCCCTCCAAGACATAACTTTGGAAAAGATATTCGATGACCACGGGAGAAAAACTCTATATGCTCAGTTCCCACAGATAATGCAACAGGTTTGTCGAGTAGCTTCTAATTAAGAAATTTATCCAATTTTTATATAATATTAATTCCGTAAGAAAATGAAATATATTACGAATATTGGAGTGCATTTCATATTTGATTTCATATTTTTCTTAACGTACCAGAAATCTAAATGGTGGAAACCATGTTAGACAGCATAGTGGTGTAAATATAAAAAAAGTAGAAGGTTCATACTTTATAGAAATCCATGGGAAAGGATATTATTATCTAGATGTCACATAGCAAGAACTGTACATTATATGCCGTGTCAGGCTGACTGATATAATTAAAACCCTCCAAGCTGGCTTATATGGAAATGATCTTATGATTAATTTTGGTGATCTTTTTATGCCGTCTTCGCCAAAGCTGTCCTTTGAATCCAAGAACCTAGGAGTTCTGTAATTGGGTTGTTGGAGATCATACAAACAGAAATCTTAATTCTGTTCAGCTAGACCAAGCATCCAAATTTGGATATGTTAAAACATTCTCTTGTTTTTTGTTGAAGTCATATATATGTTTACTAGTTTGTTTCGTTCTAATTATACTTGCTCTGCTGGTTGTTACTAGGGTTTTGCATGTCTTCAAGGGGGCATTTGTCTCTCCAGCATGGGGAGTCCAATCTCATACGAGAGAGCAGTTGCTTGGAAGGTGTTGGATCGGGAAGAAAATGCACACTGTATCTGTTTCATGTTCGTCAACTGGTCCTTTGTTTAGTTTCAATACTAGTTCCTCAAAAGGTTCCAGAGACAAAACCCGGACTTGTCCTTTTCTTTACTAGGATTCTCTTTTGGAATGTAAACATATTGACTCAGGCATAAACCAGGTTTAGAACAATAGGGCTGGTTGATTCTGGCAACCTTTTTCAGTTTTTTTGGTTCATCATACTTGTTGTTGTGACTCTTCTACACTACTTAATTACTATGTTAATTATTAGGGAACTCTTCTAAACATCTCATGTTCATACTTGTCTTGTTTTTCTTTACATTACTAGGTTGACCAATTTTATTTCCGATGTTGTTGTGAATTGTAATGATGGATGTAGCTGAACCCTGAATTCAATATTAAACAAGAAACAACATACAATTACCACATTGAACCAAAATCAGTTTGTGTTGCTTGTTTCACCTAAAGCAAGACATACTGGTTCATGTTGTATTGTGGGGAAGGGTTGTTGTTTTGTATTGAACAAGCATCCAACTACATATATCATCAAGTTTTCAAGTTGTAATTTCGCAAATGTAATTCCATCAAGTTTATTCAACTGAATCTGGTCTCTTGGGGAAATGTATTTTGTGGTTTTGAGCTCTAACCCAGTAATGGGAGAGAGATATCATCTGAATGAACAAGAATGTGGAGGCCACATCAACAAATACTACAGATCAATAAGTGTATCACCACCATCCATGTGTGATCAAATCTAAGACAGAGATAAATAAGATTCATAAGTATTGATCGTTGTGGAAAGGAAAACCTATCACTACTACCACTACCACTACCCTCTCTCTCTCTTCAGCTTTACTGTTCTTCCCCCTTTCTCAAACATGGCGGATAAGAAGAGAAAAGCTGTTGAATCACTTGAAAAAGATCCTTCACCAAAAAGAGCTGCTGCTGCTGCTCCAGCTGAAGTAGAGAGAACCCCAGCAGAGGGTTGGATGAATAAAGATCTAAGGGAGGGACACAGTATGTCTTCAATGATTCCAGCCAGAGAGTTTGAAAATCCGGACAATCTCGATCCAGAAGATGAGGGGCTTGAACTATACTTTCCTGAGCTACTTTCTCCCGATTACAAGCTTGTGACCATTGACGCTAGTCTACCAGGTACAGACTACAAAAAAGGTCAAGCTCGGCCAACTGAAATCAATTTTGGGGTTGGAATTTGTGTTAGGGATTCAAAAGCTCACTGTGAGATTACCGGGAGAGGGTATGGAATAACAGAACACGTTTGTTCCTCAGAATATGGCGAGATGTGGGGTATGAAAGAGTATTTAAGGGCGGTGAAGAAGAAGAAGATTGACAAAATCCCCAAACTTGTCATGTGCTGTGACAACCAGAGCACAATTGACATCTTGAACTCAAAAGTAAGGGGTGCACCTTTTCTAAGAGACTTGGCAAAGAAGATTTTTAAACTTGCTCGTTTTCTTGGGTATTTTAGGAATGAGGATCAAGATTTACAGTTTGATCAAGTTTATCGCGAGCAGAACAAAATAGCGGATTGGTTATCAGCCTGAGGGGTTGAAAGACGCTAAGAAGGGAATTAAGGAAGGAATTCGTTGGAATCTTCATGGCATTAGTGATGATGAACAACAGCTTAAGCGGTTTGAATTGAAGGATATTAATGGCATCCCAAACATGAAGTTCAAGAAGCTGAACAAGAAAGGAAAAAAGGCGGAAGCCAGAGAATGCAAGCACTGCACAGGTCGAGTGCATATGGTCAGCGAATGTCCAAAGAGAGACCCACTGTGCCTCATGTGCGACATCGACGAACACTTAACAAGGGGGTGCAGCAAACTCTTGAGGTAATTATCCACATTCTTGGAATTGCTTGTTTACTTTAGAATTTCTGTTTTATTTGGTACTTAAAATTCATGCATAATCGAAAGTGTCACCACCAATCCTCATTGACTTAAGGTTTTCTTATGTTAGAATTAACAGAGAATTGATGTCCACAGTTGGAAGAATAATCCTTGTGTCTAAATCTCAGACTCTTTGTCCCTGTAACCATTATTGATTGCTAGTATTGATTGAGCTAAGACTGGAATATAAAAATTGAGCTAGGTTGAGATATTCTAGGAGATTCAGTTTAGTTGGTTTGAGTATGACTGCTAGTATGTCATTAAGTTGGCGCAAGAGCAGAATGGAGGAGTTGTTTGTATGTCACTTAGTAAGTTATTTGAAGGTGCATTCCTAGTCGTCACTGTTGCACACAATGTAAGTAAGCTTAGGCATGCCAGAAATTTGTTTGGTATGAGAATGACTGCCATGAAGTAAAACAAAAAATGGCATTAGCGCAAGAAGATATTGGATTAGTCAGGTTCTACTTGTTTTCTTGGGTACTTATCACTTAAATCCATTCCGGGAACTCCCAACCTTGCAGCAACTTGTTTTCTCGAGTCCTTATGGACATTTCTACATACTGAATTGCATAATTTCAATTGGTGGCCAGACCATCTAGAATAGGTTTGAATCTATAAAGCCATAGAAGAATTAGTCTTCAAATCTTCTTGTAAAATAAAATAGGAACCAACACACTTTTTTTTTTGTTATTGTTGTTTTTGTATACCTGCCATGTATCCAGTCCTTTAAATAGCCTGTGAAACCAGATCATGTTAACGGATGACATACTGAATGGTTTCAAACTCTTCTCATTCAAACACTTAAATTCATGTATAATCGGAGGTGCCTCCACCAATCCTGCCTCGTGCTGTCTATTAACCCCTACACATGACTAATGAATTCTTTCTCTTCATTGTCCACTAAAGAGGCTCGGCTTGAAATATCATTTGTGTTGTTTGTTGTGTGTTTTATTTCAGTACTCCTTACAATTACTAAATAAGAATCTGTATTCTAAAGCTCAGACTCTCTATCCTTAAAAAAATCTATACAATATATGTATTTCCCATCCAATTCATCACAACGAAGCCGAAGAACTTTGTTTTTGGGTTTTGAGGGTTTTCCGAAGTGGAAGAACCACATTTTTAGTTTTAATTTTGGTGGGTTGTTTGCCAATGAAGTTTCTTATTGTATTTATGTTATCTTTGTTTTCTCTAACTATCTGGTTTTCCAATGACAGGACTCGGTCTGTTTGATGAAGCGTCTTCCACTTGTTCCTGGTGTCGAATACTTATCAAACAATACTAGTTCCTGGCAATATTCCTGAGGATACTTTTTCCTGTCTATATCTGACACGACGTACATTTCCTGTCTTTTGAAGACTTTTTTGTGGCTGCTGGTGGTAGTAGCTTTAAATTTCTCCTCGCGCTTACACTCAGTTTTGTTGTTACGCGGTTAAGACCTATATTTTGTTTCTTCGCCAATGATGATTTGATTGCTAATTGTTGGAACATCTAATTTGTAATTGTCTAGAATGATCTAGACAAATGTAGAGAAGTGTAGAAAACAAGTACTCTAGAATGTACTAGAGTTGCCAAAGTTGGTTGAGACTAAAAGTTGTTATGTCCAAAGGAATGTTCTAGATTAGAAGAGTCTAGAGAACACTAGTGTATATCAATTGTAAAAGAGTATTCTAGATAGGAGAATTCTAGAAGAATATGGAAAGAACCAATGACGGTTTATGTAAGCCTATAAATAGGCATGTTATATTCGTTTGTAAAAGCAAGCAAAAATCAATCAATTCAATTAGAAAGTTCAAGTTACAAAGTCCTTGCTTCCACCTTCACTACTAGAGTTCCAGGAGCTCTATACGAGCAATGCCACTATGCTCGTATACCTCCGAAAATATTATTTAAAGTTAAAAACTTAAATTTCTAACATGGTATCAGAGCTACAAAACATTTCATTTTTCAACACTAATCGCATCTTGGCTTCAAATTTGAACCTCAAACGCATTTCCCAATACAATTTTATGTATTAAACTCATCTTATTTGTTTTCATTTAGTTAGGAGTGAAGTTTTTAGCATCATCATTTTCTTTGCATTTGCAGTGATCTATGACATGACCTGTGTACACGGTGATGAAATGATTCAAGGACTTCACAGGCAAACAACCCACCAAAAGAAAACAACTTAGCTGAGGATCACCAACCCAGTTTTCTTGTTCGTTTCCATGTAATCTCCGGTATGCTATCTTGACAGGCAGCAGCTGATACCCTAAAGACCTCAATATTGTGAAATCTCGCTGCTACATGAATTTAAGATGGAAATGGATATATGATCCCAACACCGTACAAGCAATCCATATCAGTACTCAAACCTGTGACCCTATGACAACATTAACAAATCACCTAGCTCACATTCACAAACACACTACTTAGGGGAAATCAACCAAAATCCAAACTGAGGTACACGCTTGGAGTTTGGACATGATTTGCCTTCTCATAACACTCTCTCTACCTGATTCGCAATCAGGCATGCTGGATAGAGTTTTCTTGGTTGTTTATGGAAGTAAATTAATAGGTATCCATTGCGAATGCTTAGCAGCATTTTCAGCAAAAATTCCTTTTATCACAGGGTTATTAAAATTAAATTAATAAGAGCACTTACATTGTTTGAGTCAATTGAGTTTCCATCTTGTGGTTCCATTTTTAGAACATTACCAACAATGCTTGCTATTTGATGAGTGACTTCTTCATTGAAAAATTCTGGTGAAAGCTTCTCGATATCAATCCAGTACTGCTGAATGCTGAAGTCCATAGTTCTAGAACCAAGCGTCGGATTGCATTCCTTCGACACAATGAGACGACCATCAATATTCCAAGGAGCATTAACAAGGATGCACCAATCATAGAAAGGGAATGTGTAGCTCTCTGCTTCATCTGGAAATGACCATGACCCCAAGCCATTGTAATTTCTTGCTCAACTTTCCCAAAAGATTGAAGAGTCACTTAGAACTTTGACAATTAAACTTTTCTCCAACTTCTTAATATTTTTGCCGAGGTTAATTTTTGGATATCTGAATTACTCAGTCGTAAGAAAAGTAAATTTATAGATACAACCGGATAGACAACTCCGAGACACAGACGCAGGTGACTCTAGCTTAAATGCTGCTGAGGCTAAAACCGAACCAATCTACTCTAGGAAATGCTCAAGCCTAGTTTTTGTTCCATAAGAAAAGTAGTAGTATTGGACCGGGCTTATACGTTTCAATCCGTCCGATTTGGGATGTAGGGATCAGTATAAAAGCGAAGCCGAAACACAAGAATTAGGTTTAGGGTTCGAGATCATTTAGTTTCTCTGGTAAGAGCCTCCTCCTCCTCCTTTCGGCGATTTATCTATCTGAATATTTTTTCTTCTCCGATTGAGCTTAGATTGCCTTTGTGATGATATTTCTTTTAAGGGGCTTCTTCTTCTTCTTCTTTCTTTCTGTACAGGAGGAGATCAATTACAATTTAGGTGCTGCTGCTGCTCTGGTTTAGATCAAATCCAAATTTGCGTCAAAATGAAAACAAGGTATAATATTTTACTTGTTGTTGGCTTATTGCTGCTACATATATATGATTATTTATATTTTCTCCATGATATTCGTATCTGCATCGGTGGTTGATAATGAAAACCCTAACTTGTTTTTATAGTTATGTAATTTACACTCGTACATATACAATTGAAGCTGGGTCTGAGTCATATGAGTCAATTCCATTCATTCCATAGTAGTAGCTCATGTTTTATTAATCTAAGCATGCACAGTTTTATCTTTTAACTCTTCTGTACTACTATCATGCCTCTCACTGGGTAGTCATATTCCTCTTGATTGGCAGGAGTCGGTATCGTAGTGAACGATTGCCCCTTCTAGAAGGGTACATCGGCCCCAGAAAGTATTTTACTTGTTGTTGCCTTATTGCTGCTATATCATGCTTATTTGTACAGTAGGACGATGCCTTAACTCTTCTGTACTACTATCATGCTTCAAATGCCTCTCACTTAGTAGTCATATTCGTCTTGATTGGCAGGAGTCGGTATCGTCCTACTCGGGTTATGGTGACTATGGAGGATTCTTCTCAGCCTCCCCTTCATGATCCTTCCCACAAAGATCAGACTATGGAGGAG
>JAJJMB010012776.1:1502835-1528188 GCA_023531105.1 Papaver atlanticum
TCCTTCCCACAAAGATCAGACTATGGAGGAGCCTCCCCTTCATGATCAACCTGATCACAATATTGATGATGGAAATGCCCCCTCCTCTGTCAGCACTGTTGAGGAACTGTCATTTGAAAGTGATGATGCCGAAAGCGACGGGGAATGCACCGGCCAAGGCGCCTTTTCATCGGTAAATGAAGTCATCACCACCCCTGCACCTGCACCGTTCACTGGTTCTTATCACACAGATGACTCGGAAGATTATGGCTCAGATGATGAAGCAACACCAGAGTAAGGAAGTGTGAGTATTAAATATCAGCATTTTTCCAGTTTTACTTGTATGAAACCTTTGCAGCCCTAGAGTATATTTTGGGATGATGTCTTAAACAACAAGCATATGTTTTGCAGGCAAAGCCCACTGGGGATGTCTGGAAGAAGTCTTGGCCAAAGGAAGGTGCGCAAACAGAATCTGCTGGTATCAATGTTTACGGTTTTTACAGGAAACGCACAGGCTGCGGAGGATATGCAGTTCTTTTACGCAATTTTTCTGCACAGCCAATAGCTGCTGTAGCCAAGGTCTCAGTGGATGGAAAATCTCATATTTTTCAAGTGTTGGCTGGATTAGCAGCTGGTCTACGTCTTGCTGCATGCCATGGCTGTTCTAGACCTCGCGTGCTGTGCAATTCCAGTTTTGCTGTTAAGTTTTTCCGCCGAGTTGCTCCTTGTAGGTGCCGATGCCGAGGCAGCAGGATAGGCAACATCTGTTACAAACATGCATGCTCCTTTTTCCCTGGTTTGAGTGATGATTGCTTTGAAACCTTGGTGCCTCTCATCAAAGAACTCCTCGGCCAAAAGCTAAGTCCCTTCAATTTTGATGACGTGTTGAGGAGGTCGAATAAACCCGCTCATTATCTGGCAAAACAAGCAAAAGAGAAAGCACTGGTGGATAGAAAACTGGTGGATTACGAGGCTAGCATGAAACCAGATGAGTTCCCAGATGAACTAGTATCCTTTCTGTTGAATGATGCGTACGATTGTAATTACTTCTACTAGGATGTAATGGGTCTGTAAGTCCGTGCTATTGATAGTTGTTATTTATGCTCGAATGTCAATCTATTGTGTGGCTGAAGTGTTAACAGAGAGCACTCTGACTTTATCAACTCTTGTCTTTTCTTTTGGGTTTGTTTGTGGCTGAGTATTTGTGAACTCATCTTAATTACTTTTGACTTCTTATGAATGTTAGGTTTTCCTTGTTGTAATTATGTATGTCATGAAGTACTTAATTTTAGCAGAACTGGTCTCTTATTTATTTGCATCTCAGTGTCTCAATTTGTTTATCTATATCTGTTATGCACCATAGTTCTTCTTCTTCATGATCAGAAACCCTTGTTAAAATAAAACAAGGATTCTGTGTAGAACAGGAATTTTGTCCGATGAGGAAACCCTTATTAAAAAGCTTGGTTTGTGACTGTAGCAAACACCTAACTAGTCAACTAGACTGAGAGAATGTGTCTTAAATGGTATAAGAATTTTTGGCAAATGTGTTGAAGAATGTGGAGTATGGACTACGTAAATTTTCTACATGGACGCTCATCCAGATGACCGCCTGCTATCAAACGTTCTCACATCCATACGCTTGATGCTCGACTAAATTTGAGTTTGGTCCGGATTTGAGACGTCCCAAACCCAAGAAAATCTGGACCAAAACCAAATTTACTCGCCCCACTGTGATTGCTTTTGGACTGACCAAAGAGTAAATATAGGTTCCGTCCACCTTTTGCTCGCGTGATTGTGGACGCTCTAAGGGTCTAATAACTTTCTACTGTTTTTGTCATGGCATCCATTAGCCCAAACATTATGATTTTTGAGTAAGGAATCCAATTCTTGGAATAAAATTACCCCATTATCCAATTCCTAAGAATTGAAAATCTTGTACCGAACACGCTGTGCTCTGCTTTTTCCATGCTCTGACAGTATTAGTATGTCTGCCTCATGAATACACTTGTTGACCACCCTCAAAAGAAAGGCTTCCCAAAATATTCACAGAGAAAGGCTTCCCAAGATTTTTTAGAATCATGCAATTCAAACTTTCAGTTTACACTGATAAGAGAAAGGTCCCAAACTTTTTAGAATCATGCAATTCAAACTTTCAATTTAGCTACAGTGCAACTATTTTTTGAAAAGAGAAGATTCATTGCAGAAGCTAACTAAGAAGTGGAACCGACTCGACTTGACAAAACTAGCAGTTTCTAATGTCCGGAAATGAAAGTTTCTAATGTCGAAGACGGTCAAATCACTCTACATGAGATCATTCAAGACCAAACAGAACATAGAAGGACAATCCTGAGCTAAGCCAATCAAACTCCTTTCCAGGGTGATGTGAAGATTCATTTGCAACCTCTATAACTAAAGTTTTCTGGAAATAAAAGGTTAGAGAACTACCGCCATGGGAACTCGCTAGTTGCTATTCCAGATTGGTGAAGCTCGTCGACATACTGCAGTGCTTCTTGGCACTCCTCTCTATCATCAAAAAATTCTTTCTTTTCACCTTCTATCTGAAGTGGTTCATGACCTTTCCCCGCAACCACCTACAGCAAAAATATTGGCAGTAACATTGTGAAAAAGGCTTACACTTGTGCAAGTAGAAACTAAGACAACCAACTGGGAGTTAAACACTTCCATACTCCACATATAATATGTATCGGTCAAAAAGAAAATATTAGAAAGGTAAGGTGCAACACAATACTTTCAACCAATTATTCAGATATCTAACTTATGGCTATTGCCAACATATTGCTAATTTTCTGCTTGATTCATGAATGGAGAAAAAGTACAAAGGGAACTTAAATACTTACAACCCCCCTTCCTCGCCCATGGACACAGCGGGCCCATACAGCTATACGCCTGATGTCATGTAAGAAGAGCCTATGTCCATTTGGAAGAGGTGGATAATAATCATTCTCACCATATTTCAACTATTCCTGCATTGACCATCCTACACCGGACAGCATGTCATCCAAGATAATACACTGGTGTAGGTACAACATTATAAGTTAGTCTAACACTATCCAAAGTCACATAAGCCTTATCTTCTGTTCAACATTAAGTAAAGAGAAATGGAATTGACAGTATGCGGAGCTCAGACTATGGAAGTTATGATAAGTACAGCAGGCTGAACATGATATATTTGCTAAGAGACCATGGTCTACTAACGAAATGCCTGACCAATGCACACGTTGTCTCGTCATTGTTTATAAGGGATTCAGACATGATGCTAGAGATAGATGTCAGTTCAGAACTTTAATTTGTGCAGTCTGATCTGTATATTCAACAAAGCTTAGTTACTTGCATGGATCTTCCGTCCTTGTGTTGTCAGAAGTCAAAAGAGTAACATCAGTTTTTTCTGTAGCTATCTTCACCATCGTCGGTCTCTTCCCTCTGTCCCTCTCACCACCACATCCAATAACTTCATCCAAAGAATGATTAAGCAGTCAGATAAGTTCAAGAGAAAATGTTATTTAAACTTTGACTACAAAAGAGTGGGAACACTAACATGTATTCAAAAAAAGTTCCAGGATAATGAGGCATTCTCATTTCCAAACCCCAGAACAGAAGAAAGAACCAACTAACCAAACAAGCAATATAAAATGTTGTATAATTGTTTGTTTCAATTCTTCGCTCAAAGGTTGTGATTTCTTTTTTCAGATGCTGTAATATATGACTTGTTAATCTAACAGAAGAACACCTAAGTTCTTCTCTTTTTCTTTTGTTTTAAGAGGAGGAATTTCATGTTAATGCAATACAAATTTAAACTAATCAGTGAAAAAGAAGGGGACATACCTTTAATAATTCTTCGTGGCGCAAGCTCCCTTACAGCATCCAAGAGTCTAGTTAAGGCATCCGGTGTAAGGGAAAAGTCTACAATTACTCCAAATGCCTGTTCTTCATCAATTAACTCACACCTGGCTGGTACACCATCAACTTCTTCAATCCCTCTAAAAATGTCTTCCAAAAGTGCTCCCACAGCTATGCCAACTGACACAGCCGCAAGAATATTGTAGATATTGTGCCTCCCAAGCAACCCTGAAGATACTCTAATATCCCTCGAGGAGTATTAATCAACACCCGTGTCTCAAAAAGAGAGAGCTAAAATTTCAATACATCTGCACTCTTATTCTCCATAGCAAATGTGACAATAGGTACTTCCAGGTTCCCTTGCGCACTGAAGAAAGGAGCATTTGGGTCGTCAATGTTCACAATCTTTCTATGCTGATCTGGGTCTACCATTTTCGCAAAAAGCTTGGCCTTTGCATCTCTGTATTCCTCCTCTGTTTGTTGGATATCCATATGGCCCCTAGTCAAGTTTGTGAACACAGCGACATCAAAATCAACTTCATCACACCTTCCAAACGAAAGTCCATCTGAAGAAGCTTCCATAACAACTGTCTCAGCCCCATTATGAAGAATCTTAGCCATCATCTTCTGGACCAAAACTGCTACCAGAGTCGTATTCGGAGACTCCAATTTGTTATCTTTATGAACATAATAAGCTACATTGCTCAACATTCCAGTTCCCAAACCCATTGCTTCATACACGCCTTTTACCAGATACGATGTAGTTGTTTTTACGTTCGTACCTGTAACACCAATTACAGACATTTCTTCGATGGGTTTCCATAAAAAGAACCCGCAAGCGCAGCAAGAACTGCATTCGTGTCCTCAACAATTGTTGGAAATGATTTTGGGGTTTAGAGGTTAAATGGGTACTGAAAATGATTAAGTAACCACTCAACTGGAGTTTAATTGCACTAAGCAACTGTGATCCTACAAGACCTTAGCTTTCTTACAAACTCACACTAGCTTTCACTCAACTACTGATCTTACTACCCACTTTGGGTTTTCACTCAATTACAACTCTACCAAAATGACTACTGCCCTATTTATAGGGAACACTTAACCGACACTATAGGCTCTAGCCTTCTCTAGAATATTCACTAGCTAATTCACATTTTACAACCATGTTTGACTCATCTAGATATTTCTAGTTGACGTACAGACTATAGATATTTCTAAACATCTTTTGGGCTTAGTTACTAGACATCAACTTTACTAGAAAGCTCTGGGCTTATCTAGTGACCGACTTGTATAGACAAGTCTCCAATTCTCCAGAATATTCTAATCTTTAATCAAGCATAATCAAGTTTATATTTTCAACATCCTCCCTTAAACTTGAGTTGCTTGAAACTCCAAGAATCTCTCGTAGTTTGACGAAGACCTCGTGCTTTAGAGGTTTCGTGAATATATCCGCAACTTGGTCTTGAGACTTTGTGTATTTCAGTTGTACCTTATTCTCCGATATGCACTCTCGGATAAAATGGTACCGTGTATCGATGTGCTTGCTGCGGTCGTGGAACACTGGATTCTTTGCTAAAGCCATTGCTGACTTGTTGTCTACAAATATTGTAGTCGGTTCT
Source organism: Papaver atlanticum (assembly GCA_023531105.1). Lineage (NCBI taxonomy): Eukaryota > Viridiplantae > Streptophyta > Magnoliopsida > Ranunculales > Papaveraceae > Papaver > Papaver atlanticum. The sequence goes on from JAJJMB010012776.1 coordinate 1,508,292, forward strand.
TCCTGCTCCATTTTAAGTTCCTTCATTAAACTCCTTAGCCATATCGCGTGACAAACACACGATGCTGCTGCGACGTACTCAGCGTGTGACGATCGGTTGCTTCTTCGAACTCCAAGTGAAGCCCGTATCTCCGAGGAAAAATACAAATCCAGTAGTACTTTTCCTTTCATCTAAATCTCCGGCCCAATCACTATCACTATATCCAATGAGTTTGTACTTGTCTGATGACGAGTAAAATAAACCGAAATCAAGCGTACCTTTTAAGTAGCGCAAAATTCTCTTTGCAGCCTTCATATGGGTAGTCGTGGGTGCTTCCATGTAGCGACTGATTAGCCCCACTCCATAGAGAATATCTGGCCTTGTACAAGTTAAGTATCTCAAGCTTCCAACAAGACTCTTGTAAAAAAGAGTCGGATTGACCTTCTCCCCTCTATCGAGCTTTGATAGCTTGATTCCGCATTCCACGGGAGTGATTACTGGATTGCACTTATCATTTTAAATCTCGTAAGGATTTCCTTCGCATATCCTTCTTGGGATATAAAAATTCCATTTTTCCGTTGTTTTACTTCGAGACCGAGATAGTATGACATAAGACCGATATCCGTCATTTCAAATTCTCTCGTCATCGCTTTCTTGAATTCTTCGAACATTGTTGGATTATTACCCGTGAAAATCGAATCATCCACATATAGGCAGACGAGCAACATATCTCCCTTTTCATTCACCTTCACATAGAGAGCATGTTCATGCGGGCATTTATTAAAATTATTTTTTTGGAAGTACTTGTCGATTCTGCTGTACCATGCTCTCGGCACTTGTTTTAGGCCGTATAAAGCCTTTTTCAACTTCAGGACTTTATTTTATTGTTCTTTTACTTCGTACCCCGGCGGCTGCTCGACGTATACCGTCTCTTCAAGATGCTCATTTAGAAAGGAAGACTTGACGTCCATTTGATGGACTTTCCATCTATTTTGGGCATCTAGAGAAATAATTAATCTTATAGTTTAAAGAAGAGCGACAGGAGCAAATACCTCATCATAGTCGATGCCCTCTCTTTGGTTGTAGCCTTTTACAACCAATCTTGCCTTGTATCTTTCAACCTCCCCTTTAGCGTTTTTCTTGGCTTTGTACACCCACTTTACTCCAATTGCTCTTTGTCCTTTCGGAAGTGTTACAAGCTCCCAGGTGCTATTCTTCTCAATAGCCTTCATTTCTTCATTCATCGCCTTTCTCCATTTTTCACTTTCCACGGCATCGCCAAAAGTTATTGGTTCACTATCTGCAAAGAAACAAAATAGAGATATATTGTCGCCGTAGATATCGTTTAAACTCCTCGTCCGTAATGGCCCTTCACTTGAACTTTCATCTGATGATGATGGATCATTATGTTGCATTACTGGAGGTGATTGAGGTGGTGAAGTAGATGGAGCAACTGGTTCTGGTGGTTGTTGTTCTTCTTCTTCTAAGATAGGAAGAAAATTATAATCTTTTTCTTGAACACCGAAATCCCAGATGCCTTCTTCATCGAACTCCACATCTCTTCTTGTGATGACCTTTCTATTAATTGGATCGTACAACTTGTATCCCTTGGATCGAGAGTCATAACCGATAAATATGTACTTGGCACTCCTGTCATCCAACTTTGTTCTCAGCTGACTCCGCACATGAGCATATGCGATACTTCCGACTACTCGTAAGTGTGAGACGCCGGGTTTCACTCCGCTCCATGCTTCTAAAGGAGTCATGTTCCACACACTTTTTATGGGACATCGGTTTATCAGGTAAACCGCACAGTCAACTGCTTCTGCCCAAAACTCCATGGGCACTCTCTTTGGCTTCAACATACTCTGGGTCATATTGAGGATTGTCCTGTTTCTCTTTTCGGCAACTCCGTTTTGTTGAGGTGTATATGGAACCGTAAGAGGCCGACGGATTCCATTGTCTTCACAGTAAACCTCGAACTCCTTCGAAGTAAATTCACCTTCTCTGTCTGATCTCATAGCCACAATTTCAAAGCCACTTTCTTTCTCCACAAGGGATTTGAATTTCTTGAAATTGGAGAAAACCTTCGATTTTTGTTTCAAGAAATAAACCCATGTCTTTCGACTAAAATCGTCGACAAATATGAGGAAATAGTTATTTCCACCATACGAGCTTGGCTTTATTGGTCCACAAACATCTGTGTAAACCAACTGTAGCGGTTTTGTGGCTCTCGTCAATGTTTCCCTAGGAAAACTTTTTCTGAAATGTTTCCCAAGTAAACATCCTTCACAAAGCTGATCCGGGTGGTCTATACTTGGCAACCCTCTAACCATCTTTTGTTTCGACAATAACTTTAATCCTCCAAAATTAAGGTGTCCATACCTAAGATGCCAGAGCCATGACGAGTCTTTCACACAAGCGGTCAGACATCTCGCGACGTCATTTTGAATGTTCAAATAGAACATCCTATTCCCCGTCATCGGAACTTTGGCAATCAACTTTCCTCTCTTATCTCTTATAAAAAGACTAAGGTTCTCCATATTCATTTTATAGCCTTTTTCTAAGAGTTGTCCCAAACTTAATATATTCATTTTTACGTTAGGGACATATTAAATATTAGAAATAAATTGATGGCTTCCATTTTTTAACCGAATCAAAATTTTGCCAAGACCACTCACCGGAGTTTTCGCTCCATTTCCGAACGTCACGTTTCCGGAAACTGATTCATCAAGCTCCACGAACTTCTCCTTCGTGCCGCACATATGGTTGCTTGCTCCCGTATCAAGTACCCATGTATAATTTTTATCATAGTCACCTCCTTTGCATGCTACCAACAAGGTCTGGTCTTCTTGATTTTCTTTACTAGCGTAGTTTGCTCTCTTCTCGACATTATTTGAAGAAGATCGACAATCTGAAGCATAATGACCAAGCTTATGACAATTATAGCATTCCACTTGAGATTTGTCATACCTTGGTCTATTATTGTTGCGCCATGAATTGTTTCCTCTGCCACGACCTCTTGTGAAGCTTGACCTCTGGCCCCTCTGATCATCGTTATTCTGCTTGCCTCTTCCTATTCCGCCATAGTAGTCGCGCCCTCTTCCTCTAGCATTACTAATAGAGCTCTCTCCTTTGTCTTTCAAAGTGAGCTTTGCTTGTAGAACTTGTTCTACCACTCCCTCTTTGCTTCTCTTTCTCATTCTTTCTTCATGGGTTTGTAACGATCCCATGAGCTCGTCCACCGTCATGGACTCCACGTCTTTTGACTCTTCAATGGCGACGACGATATAATCAAATTTTGGAACGAGTGACCGCAATATTTTTTCAATCACACGGCTATCACTCATAACCTCTCCATTTCTTCTTAGTTGATTAACAACAACAAAAACTCTTGAAAAATAATCCAATATTGATTCGGACTCTTTCATGGAGAGAGATTCGAACTCACCTCTTAGAGTTTGCAACCGCACCTTCTTTACTTTGTCCACGCCTTTGAATGAATTTTGCAAAATCTCCCACGCTTGCTTTGCATTAGCGGTTCTTGATATCTTCTCAAACTACGGCTCATCCATGCCTTGATAAATAAGGAAAAGAGCTCTTTTATCTCTCTTTCTCGATATACGTAGCGTATCTTTATCATTTTGCGGTAACGCCGCTTCATCCTCCGGTTCGACGTAACCTTTCTCTACAATCTCCCATGCATCTTGCAAGCCTAATAACGCCTTCATTTGGATGCTCCAATTTTCGTAGTTATCTTTAGTGAGTTTAGGTACATGAAATGGAAACATTTCACTGGCCATTAGAATCTTATGGCTCTGATACCACTTTGTTGGAAATGATTTTGGGGTTTAGAGGTTAAACGGGTACTGAAAATGATTAAGTAGGCTCACAACCACTCAACTGGAGTTTAATTGCACTAAGCAACTATGATCTTACAAGACCTTAGCTTTCTTACAAACTCACACTAGCTTTCACTCAACTAGGCCTGTCAATATATGTCCGATATCCGGAATCCGTTTCCGAGGATTCGAGATCCTATAGGATTTTATCCGTTTTATCGGATATCGGATCGGATATTCTATCGGATATTTCTTCCTTAATATATCGGAATCGGATTAGGCTCCATCCGAATTGTTAATATCCGATATCCGATAGAACATGGATTTATTTGTGATTTACCCTAACCATATTTGTGATTACCCTAATATCCGACATCCGATAAAAATGTTCGATATCCGATATGAAATGTTTGAGAAATTTAACTTAAATTTCAATTATGAACATGTTCTAAAGGATTTTTAACATCTTTTTGTCATAACCGGATATTGTCGGATATTTATCCGATATCCGATAGCTTAACATATCGGAATCGATATCTGATTTTGATATCCTATAGGATATTATCGGATATCGAATATCCGATAGTGCTTAACCTGTCGGATATCGGATTCCTTAATATCCGACGGATATTCTTCCATTGAAAGGCGTACACTCAACTACTAATCTTACTACCCACTTTGGGTTTTCACTCAATTACAACTCTACCAAAATGACTACTTCCCTATTTATAGGGAACACTTAACCGACACTATAGGCTCTAGCCTTCTTTAGAATATTCACTAGCTAATTCACATTTTACAACCATGTTTGACTCATCTAGATATTTCTAGTTGACGTACAGACTATAAATATTTCTAAACATCTTTTGGGCTTAATTACTAGACATCAACTTTACTAGAAAGCTCTGGGCTTATCTAGTGACCGACTTGTATAGACAAGTCTCCAATTCTCCAGAATATTCTAATCTTTAATCAATCATAATCAAGTTTATATTTTGAACAACAATAATCAAAGCCTTACACCCCAAAGTCTCATCTATATCAATCTCTTTACTAGCAACAACTGCAACAGCTCCATTTTATCAGCCTCACTCAAAAACAAATGTCCATCCGTTTTCATCCCAACACACCACACAAACAAATTACCCAAACACACCTCTCTAGAATCATGTGCAACACCAGTAATCTCAATATCTATGTTCCCATAAACCGAAATCGGTACAACCCTACTCTCATCAAGTAATTCAGCTAAAGTCATCTTAAATTTAGGTTCTAATATCCTAGGTTTAGTTTTACCATAATTATCAAAATCAAGATCAAATCTATTTATAGTAGAATGAGTCCCATTTACCTCATCAAGTTCCGCATTTTCGTCCTCGGGGCTGTCTGAAACCACAGTTAGTCCTTGAAGCTCCTGTATCTCATCAAAATCAACAACTTCCTCAGCTGACAATTCATCAATCACTTCATCTCCATTAACACTCTCCCCCTCTTTTTTCTTTTGGTTAGGCTTCAATAACCCTTGTTTCACAAACTCTTTCCTTTTCAAAGACATAGCTTTATCAATCTCACTGAATATATCATCACCACCACCCCCACTCTCCTTCTCTGGAGTATCTGGTGCATCTTCAATGGCTGATAAGAATGTAGCTTGATCTTTCAAAAACTGTTCTGCTTGTAATTTTCTAGCTTTGGCTGCTTGACGATGAATCTGTTGGAATTTGGAAACACCGTGATCATCAACTTCAGGTGCTTCAGGTGGATCATCTTCAGATGGCATTGGGTACCCATTGTTTGCTCTAATTGGTGTGATGAATTTTTGATGGTTTTTGAATTGGAGAAAAGTAGAGGGTTTGAAATGGAATTTTGGGTTCTGGGTTTTTTGTTAGGAAGGATGAAATGGAGGATTTAGGGGAGAAATTTGGTAGGGAAAGTGAAGAAATCGCCATTAGAGAAGTGAGAGTGTGGAAATGAGTGAGGGTTTTGGAGGGGGGGAGGGTTTGGAATTTGGAAAGGAGGATGAAAAATAATTGAACACCTGAACTCGGGTCGGAAGAAAATGATAAATATCTGGGGTACCTTTGCTTACAAAAAAATCTTTCTTACCTCTTTTGCTCCTTTCAGATGGTGATCATATGGTGATAGACTAGAATGTAGGCAAATTAAATTTCTCAATTATCCAACTAGAACTGTGTTAATTCAATCCGTGCTTAGTAGTTTCCCTTCTAATCATATGTTTGTTTTCCTATTCCTACGGCTGTTACTGAAAAAATGAATTCTATCCATATGAGATTATGGTGGAACAAACAAAAGGGGAAGAAAAGGTGTTATTTCATAAAATGGAAAGAAGTGGCACAACCTAGAGAATTAGGTGGTTTAAATATTAAACAGACTGAAATCATGAATTTGGCCTTGTTTTGCTTGCAAAACTTGCTTGGAGAATGCTTTCTTCTCAATATGCTTTATAGTTTAAAATCATGAAAGATAAGTATTTTCCTCTTATTGATCCTTTTAGTCATGGTATTGAAAATCGTACGAGTTGACTCGTACGCTTTAAATCGTCGATTTGAAACGAATCTTCACTGAGTAATCCGTTTTTTTTTTTACCCTTCAAATCCTTTTACTAAATGAATCAAATGAATCTTCGATTCACGACTCAACATACGATTCGATTCTTAAAAAAAAAACGATTCATATTTCAATTCACGATTTAAAAACCTTGCTTTTAGTGATCCTCTTAATAATACTGGTTCAAGGGTTTGGAATGGTATTTGTATGGGCCTTGATATTATCAAAAAATATGTTTTTTAGGAGGTTGGAGATGACTCTTCAATCGGTATATGGAAAGATAGAACAATCTGTTTTTATTTTGTTAAATATCATTTCATTTCTATCCCTGATGTTATATGATATTAACAATTGCTATCATCAGGCTTCATCGCTTGTTCCAAATTTGATATATCTATCAAATTATTGCGATACTTTGTTTTAAGGCAATGTCTAAATGTACGTAATCTATATTTATACTAAATACAACCTTTTTTTCAATGCTAAATACTGTTGACAAGCTTTATGTGGGTAAACAAAACGTAACTTTTATCGTCCTCCATATTGTCATCTTTTGTTTGTTGTTGATAATTTGCTATGTACAATATGCATTTGTATTTAATGAATGAGATCCATCAACATTGTTCTAGACTCATAATAAAGTATTTATACAATAAGCACAATGTTTGAAGTTTGTTTTTAGTGGTTTAGATTAATAAGATTATCAGATAATTAATGAAAAATAAACTACATTAACATCATAAACCGGTTTTAACAATATCTCATATTAAGACCATTTAATTGACTTAAACTAATACACAGAGTTTTACCGCAGATAATGAAGGACTATGATGATGGATTCTGAAAAGTTATAGGTTTTATAGGGTTTGGTGTCTAAAATCAAATTAGGACTATGCTTTTTAACAAAAACCAATCAATAAATTGATAATTCCTCTTTTATAAATAGTTTAAAAATCTTAAGATGGTTTGTAATCAGAGAATCAACTTGGGAATGACATCAACAAAAATATTAAATCATGATTAGAAGAAAAAAATAATCTGAAAACGGGAAAGTATATCTCAGCAGGGATGATGGTGGTTTCGTCCAATTAGATAGTGGGTTTTCATTGCCCACATTGCTTATGGGTTTGTTACTAAATTATTTCTTTGGCGAGGTTTTATTTAGTCAAAAGAAAGGTTACATTTAGTCGTCGCCTTTTTAAATCTCAGTAGAGTTTATGAAAATTTCATCTACCCATATCTGATTCTTGAAATCAATTCAAGAATTTTCAACTTCTTGATCTGGCTTTCTCGAAGTTACTCTCATAGAAGCTTTATTAGTTCAGATTTCTTGTTTCTTGAATTTTATGATTTTTTAATATTTTGAATCTACAATGCTTTCAAAAATTGCTACTTGACAGGATCCTTCTTCTACCTCCAGAAATGATGGATTTACTCAGGATCTGTATAATTGCAGGCTTCCATATACCAATATTGAGAAATTTTGTTTCTTTAAAACTTGATTCCACGAATTACCTCCTTTGAAAGAATCAATTTGGGTATACCGAATCCATGTTGATCTCTTTGATTATGTGGATGGCACCATTCGAAGAACCACCTCGACATATTATGCTTAATGGATCGCCTTGTTTCTAGTTCTTCTACTACAACTTAAAATTGAAGCGGAAACATAAAGATTAGGTTTGGGGTTCGGGATAATTTAGTTAATCTTTTTCAACCTTGTTGTCGATCCCACTACTTTGCATCATTTATATCTTTTCATTTTGTCGGCACAGTGATACTTGTATCCTCGGTCAACATGCAAAACGGTGTAGGTGATCATCCATTGGTTCGGGTATACGGTCAACCTTTAAAAATTGAAAATATATTATTGAGAAATACGTATAAAAGTACACCTACTGCTAGGTCGAGGTGACTCATGAATCCGCTTATGACTAGGTTACCCAGCCGTAAAAAATTTATAATTTTCAACCTAAGGCCAGGTCAAGTACTCCAAAAAAAGAAGTAGGAGACTCTAAAATCCACCTACGACTAAGTTACTCAGCCATAAGAAGAGTATATTTCTAGCTACGATAGGGAAGAAAACTGCAAAACCCAAACGTAGATGACCCTAAGATTAAATGTTGTCGAGGCTAAAATCGAACCAATATGCTCCGTAAAATGGTCAAGCCTTATTTTTGTTATATATTTTAGGATTGGGCCCTTAACCAACTGACTGAGGCTTACTCTTATCATGGTTCCACATTCAACATTTGCATGGTGCCACGCCATAAAAATTCAACATCTAACCCATATCATGATTTAAGATTTAGCAAAAATGTGTCACCATATACCGCGGGACGCCAAATGATCTGACGCCTCCTGAAAGATTCTGATTTCCGTAAACCACTTGGCACTTGATTGAGCCAAATTGGCCAAAATGCCAAATGTAGGACCGTTAGAATATTGACATTCCAAATACATAATCTTCTCTGGTACCGACTAATGGGTTGTTCTGTCGATATGTAAGCATAGCCAATGCAGTTGACAAATTCACTACTTTAGTTTTCAATGTCAGTCAATATCGACTAAGGGGTGAAACTGATGATGAAGTTATAGCGAGAGCTCTAGGAATCGTGTATATGAAAATGGCCAAATTCCCGTTTGAAGCTCATTTCAACATCACTAAGGTGATGAAAAGATTCAAGCCTTTTATGAGGAGATTTCTTCTACAACATCATGATCCAAATGCAGGCCAGTTTTCAATAAACCTTGCCCATCGTCGATGACGAAAAATGATAAAACTGAGCATATTAAAATAGATTTTATGGGTAAATCATATGTAAACCCTCACGAGACGAAACTCGTTCACCAGAGTAGACTGGTGGTTTAAAGGTTTGTTGCACATGTTAAGTGTAACGTTGACTTATATGAAAGTTAGTTAAGATTGAAACTCAGAATATGCGATTTACTTTAGTGTAGCCGAATTTCAAATGGTGTGCTATCTTCTGTTATATTTTAAAATTAATAAAATCATTTTAACCTCTTAGTTAAACTCAATGAAATTGATCCTCCTCGTTGAACCTTCATATCTGGACCACAATACTAGTTATCAATGAAAGTGTGAATTATGTCGCAGAGTGTAAAAGGAGTGTAAATTTAAAACAGTCAAACAAATAATTTATGGTGGTGCCAAATGGTTGGGCGCTGATGTCTGGCAGCCTATGGAAAGTCCCCATATCCGCATATACGAGCGACTTACAATTTAGCGTTTATCCGCATATTCAAGCGGAATATTCAGAGTGACTAACCGTTAAGCACTAAAGTAAAATCTGAAGCGTTAAATGGTTTGGCGCTGCAGTGTTGATTCCAGATTTCTCAAGCCGTTACTTGAACGCATTATGGAAGTGGGGATTTTATGTCGTTTGGCGCTACAGAGTTGATTCCATATTACGTTCAAGACGTTGCTTAAGCGCATCATGGAAGTGGGGCTTTTAGCCACATTTTTATCACGATTTTTTTTGTGAATCATGAATGTGGAAGACCCATAAGACGGAGCCTAAAAGAAATCCTTAGGAAGAAATAATACAGTAATAGTATTGGACCGTGCTTATATGTTTCAATCTGTTCGATTTGGGATGTAGGGATCGATATAAAAGTGAATCCGAAACACAAGAATTAGGTTTAGGGATCGGGATCATTTAGTTTCTCGATTTGGACTTCATCTTGATTTTTAACGTATTTTTCAATTTAAAATTGATTTGGGAGATTTGCAATCGCTGCGAATCCCGGATTCAATACCTTATCCCTTGGACTTTGCTTTCGACGCATTGTTTATAAAAGATTGATTAATCGACGATCAATGACATTTTTTGAATTGACGATTAATTCGCAATAGGAATGGTTACGGAATGAAGGAAAAAGAAGAAATTTTGTTTTCAAACTTAAAAGAATGAAAAAGAAGAGATTTTTTTTTCAAACTTAGAATTTCTGCTAGCTACCACTCATGGTGTTTTTTTGTTTGTTAATGGTTTTGTTTGGATTAGATTCGTATTACTAGGGTTTAGGTGGTTATTAGGTTAATAAGGGTAAACGGCAACTTAATCATGTTCTCACTTTACACACCCCATATAAGTATTTGGCGATGGCCTAAGCACATCATGGTCACCTAAAAAATGATTAGCTTAACTCAAAAATGATTAGCCTAACTTAATGATTCAACTAATCAATACACTAACTTAATTAAAAAGGGTAAATTATCATTAAAATAAATATTTAAATATAGTGTATTTCAATGCCTACTAAAATCAAAATCATGATCCCCTTCAAAATGGAGTGGTGCCCATAAAATCGCTCTTCTATAATAGGTTGGGCAGCCTAAATGCAGAACATGAAGTGGAGCAACTGAAGCGTATGGCTCTGAAGGAGGCAATATGCTGGGCTATTTGCAAGGATTATGAGAGAGTTATTTTTTAATCGGATAATGAGTTTTTTATAAAATCTGTCAATGAACCATCTCCATGTGTTCATTGAACAAACCATTATTATATTTTAGACATAGAATTTTTACAGGGCAAATAATCATCATGGTCTTGTCGGTCAGTTCTTAAGGGCGCTACGAACGGATGTGCGAATTGCATTGCCAAAAAAGCAAGAACAAGTAGTGCTAGTTTTGAGTATTATGATATTTTCCTTCCTGATATAACCTAGATCACCAAGGAAAAACAAAGTAATAATCTTAATATAATATAGGTTGGGCCATTGGCCTATCGACTTAGGAAGAAAGTATATATATAATAGTAATATTGGCCTATCGACTTAGGAAGAAAGTATATATATAATAGTAATATTGGACCGATAAATTTCGAATGTAAATCTTGTATTATTTGTATTGTCATGTTTATTAATAAATGTAGTATTGGACCGGGCTTATGTATGTTTAAATCTGTCCGATTTGGGGTGTAGGGATCTGAGCCGAAACACGAGAATTAGGTTAAGGGTCATTTAGTTTCTCTGGTAAGGGCCTCCTCCTCCTCCTTTCGGCGATTTATCTATCCGAGTATGTTTTTTTCTTCGATTGAGCTTAGATTGCTTTTGTGATGATATTGCCTTTAAGGGGCTTCTTCTTCTTCTTTCTTTCTCTGCACTTAATTGTATAGGAGGAAATCTATTACAATTTTGGTGCTGCTGTCGTCGTGAACAACTTCCCTTCGGAGGCTTTGGAGGAGGGTATATCCCTACTCGGGTTACGACGACTATGGAGGATTCTTCTCAGCCTCCCCTTCATGATCATCCTGATCACAAAATTGATGATGGATATGCCTCCTCCTCTGTCAGCACTGTTTACTCAGAGGAACTGTCATTTGAAAGTGATGATGCCGAAAGCGACGGGGAATTCACCGGCCAAGGCGCCTCTTCATCTTTAAACGAAGTCCGCACCACCCCTGCACCTGAACCAAATCCCAAAACTGCACCGTTCCACTTTACGCCCTTCACTGGTTCTGATGAAACAGATGACTCGGAAGATTATGACTCAGATGATGAAGCAACACAAGAGTCAGGAAGTGTGAGTATTAAATATCAGCATTTTTCCAGTTTTACTTATATGAAACCTTTGCAGCCCTAGAGTATATTTTTGGATGATGTCTTAAACAGCAAGCATATGTTTTCCAGGAAAAGCCCACTGGGGATACCTGGAAGAAGTCTTGGCCGAAGGAAGGTGCGCAAACAGAATCTGCTGGTATCAATGTTTACGGTTTTTACAGGAAACGCACAGGCTGCGGAGGATATGCAGTTCTTTTACGCAATTTTTCTGCACAGCCAATAGCTGCTATAGCCAAGGTCTCAGTGGAAAATCTCATATTTTTCAAGTGTTGGCTGGATTAGCAGCTGGTGTCCGTCTTGCTGCACGCCATGGCTGTTCTAGACCTCGCTTGCTGTGCAATTCCTGTATTCCTGAGAAGCTTTTCCGCCAAGTTGTCCCTTGTAGTTGCCTATGCCAAGGCAGCAAGATAGGAAAGATCTGTCACAAATGTGCATGCTCCTTTTTCCCTGGTTTGAGTGATGATTTCTTTGAAACCTTGGTGCCTCTCATCAAAGAACTCCTAGGAAAAAAGCTATGTCCCTTCAATTTTAAGCACGTGTTGAGGAGGTTGAATAAACCCGCTCATTATCTGGCAAAACAAGCAAAAGAGAAAGCACTGGTGGATAGAAAACTGGTGGATTACGAGGCTAGCATGATACCAGATGAGTTTCCAGATGAACTAGTATCCTTTCTGTTGAATGATGCGTACGATTGTAATTACTTCTACTAGGATGCAAGGGGTCTGTAAGTCCGTGCTATTGATAGTTGAATGTCAATCCATTGTGTGGCTGAAGTGTTAACACAGAGCACTCAACTTTATCAACTCTGTCTTTTCTTTTGGGTTTCTTTTTGCATGGCTGAGTATTTGTGAACTCATCTTAATTACTTCTGTTTTTAGCATCATCTTTTTCTTTGCGGTAATTACATAATGGCCTATGTTCACAGTGATGGAATGAACATTACTTTTCACTCATTTCTTTGATCTTGAAGCTCTTTAAAAATCAAAACTAGCATGCCAAGATTCAGGTAATGCAAGGTGTTGATTTAAAAGTTGGAAACTGATACTTTGACCGGCCGAACAAGAAAAATTCTGGCATTTCCTCAAGGATGCGATGCACATGCTATTTTGATGAGTGATTGTCACTGATGAATTGCAGCCTTTTACTGAACAGCAAAAGTGCAAGAAATCTAGTGATATTAAAACATTGAAAAGGGGTTAAATTGCCCCCTTTTTACTGGACAAAAATAAAGAAGCAAGGGTACTTAAAGGGGAACTACAGCAGTACAAACAAGATAACGATCAGTTACTGTCATCATTTCAACAGATTAACAGATTGAAAGGAACACTGGCTGGAAATTTAAGAAGAAAAGATAAATTTCACAACTATCTGATACCATAGTGCAGAAACTTGTTCTCCATGCCACACGGACTAACAAATTTGCAAGGCTCAATTGGCACCACCCATACTTTAATGTTAAGCATCAGTTTGCTTGGGGGAATTAAAGGAGTCTCACAAAGCTGCTGCAAATAGGTCATAACTCACATTCTTCTTAACTGGTGGCAGACAATCTGCGTTTGTCAACCTCTTTTAACATTTCAAGAAACATCCTCATGCATTGCAACAGCAACATATTTCATCCTAGCTTTCTACTTCTACATGATAACATATCGTGTTGCTAATAAAGTTCAAATGCATTAACAAAGAGATGGAAAATGCATGGCGAAACACAGACCAATATCCTAGTAATATCAAAAGATGCAACAATGCCATAAGAAGCCAGAAATTACAAATTATACTGAGCCATGAAGTCTGAATTGAACCTACTGCAACTAAAAGAACATTATGTTAACACTTGAAGAAGCTCTTGGAAGTGCTCTTAGCTGGTCCCTAAATCGCTTCAGTTGTCTTACTCGCTCGGGTGAGCCAACAGTATAACGGAAAAAAACAGAGCTACTTCCTCCAGAACATTGGCACTTTCTAATAAAAACCCCAAAAGCTTGAGCTCGTTATCAGATCCTACGATCTCTGTTATCTCAACATACCTGATCTTCGATAGCATGCATGGCAATGACGATCCCGCTTCCCAATTCTCTCCAATGTCTGGTAAACCTGACTGTAGCCAAACATTAACACAAAATGATAGTAAGAAATGCATGAACACTTCATCTGTTCGTAAGGCCTGTAAAGCACAAAAACCAACACATAGCGAATAAGATGAAGTGATTCAGCTTGACGGTGAACTAATAAGATGAAGTGCTTCAGCTTGAGGGTGAACTAACATAAAGTTAAATTGGATGATCTCTGACATACTTTTGATGTTCTGCAACATAACTGAACAAATCAAATTTGAAGAGTTTGCTTAACAACTACCTCTTTCGATGCAAGGACTATGGATTTAAAGTTTGGGGAGATCTTGAGCAAGTAAGTTGTTGCTTGCATACAGCCTCTTGTAAACCACACTTTCAGCTCCAAATATTGTAGATTACAGAATTTAGGGAGCTGGCAGTCCAATAGGTCAGGTGCCTTTGAGAGAACCTTGAAAAACAAAATAAAACTGTTATATAGAATAAAGTTACAGCTAATTCTACCATGCTTAAGTATCGGAAACCGAATGATGTTCAGCAAGAACGTTAAAGGATAACGTTGGTTCATCGCTGCAACTAGGCAATACTACATATTTGACCAATTACGAAGTATTTTCATGATTTTGATCAATGAAAGGAAAAGGCAACAGCCATACCTCCAGGAATCCAGATGATAATTGTAGATCTTTCACGTTATCAATCGCTCCAAGAAACTCCATCATACGTTTACCATAAATGACATTTTGTTCTTCAGACAACCGCAAGTATGAATTTGCAGTTTTGTCTTTTTCATTTCTTACTAAAGACATAGTAATATCAGCGGTGACTAAAGAAGAAAGGTTCCTTAAAGAATACTCGTGTGACATTTCATCTTTGCAAAAGAAGGATGTGATATTCGGAGCATTTAACTTGATAATTGATCCAGCAGGCACCACAACATAATTTAGCTCAAGGGTTTGTAGGTAAAGAGAATCAATAGTGAGATGATTCAAATCAGTCTTCCATGTATCACAACGTATGATTCTCAATTCAGAAAGTGGGCAACTTGAGCAAAGACTGTTAAAGGATTATATACTGGGGATTTCAAATCCATCCAGTATCAGTGAGTTGAGCTGGTGTAGACTCACAGATTTTGGTATATTAAATTTTGAGCCCATATTACCCCTGGTTTTCAATTTCAGCTTCCTCAATGCTTTACACCTAAAGACTTGATTCGGAAGTCGAGAAAACGCATGTACAGGCACGTCAAACTCAATATCTAGTTCTTGAGCATTATGTCTTACAGCTGCAAGAATCAATTCACCAGGTTCTTCTGAAAATGTCTCATCTAGAAACAGCCTAAATCTCATTATATCTGAATTGTCGCGAAGAAAGAATACCATTTTCACGAAATTTTTAAAACCGATCGCTCTACATCTACCCAGTGTATAATCATATTTCCAGTATAAACGGCTATTGAGATTGAGAAATGGTAGAGAAATCCAAATCTCAGGCCATCTCTTGGATAAAACACAAGTTCGAACAGCATATTTCATATCAATAACGATAGTATGTGATGAATCAGACTATCCGATAAACCACTGATTCTATCTTCGCCACTACTTACATCCATGATTCTTAATGTTTACTCAAACCCTAATTAAGCCAAAGCAAAACCATATAACCCAAATCAAAATTCTTCAGAACTAGGGTATAAAGATTACCTGGTGATCAATGTAGGGGATTCTTTAGATTCATCTGATTGCGTTTTGTTGTTTCGTTTGTTTGATTTCCAAAAATGAAAGAGAGAAAAAGTGTCGCCCTTATTTTATTTTTTTATTTTAATTTTGTTTTTGTAAAGTTCATTTTACTAGTGAGCAATTCGGGGTACCGGTATTAGTTTGGGACGGCATACGTACGGGAATTATACGGATTCGGATAGGTCGGATTTGGCCAAAAATCCGGTCAATGGTTCGTTGTTCGGATAGTAGATGGAAAAAAACATTTTAGCGTGATTATTTAACAAGAAGTAAACAATTTAATCGCATAAATGTATTATAAAACGAGTTTATAAACTTTTAAACAAAAATCAACAAATAAACCACTGGTTAAACAACTACCAATATAAAATTTTAACTGAATAATTGTATTTAAATATAAAGTATATACAAAATCAAACAAAAACCAATCAACAGAACTCTGATCAGAGAGTTACCCATGGGAGTTCTAGTTCGGAAATATCTTTCGGATTCGGTCAGTTCGGATACGTTCGCGAATCATTCGTAAGGTCCATATAATCCGCGAACTAGGTTCGGAGTTCAAATAGTTCGGAAGTATCATTCGGATTCGGTCAGTTCGGATACGTTCGAGAATTACTAACTAGGAGAGAGAATGAGAGATACCAATGGCTTGACACGTTTATGTATTCATTACCTTGAGAATTGACTAGAGGCGGATCGAGAAAGGGTGCCCGTGCCCAAATGCAAATCGATTCACTCTGCCACTAGACTTAGGCGAAGTCCTATGGTCTTCTAATATAGCATCTAGATTGATAGCTAGAGTAACCTCCTCAGTCCTATGGCAGTGCTAATCTAGTATGCTAATCGTTGAACCAAACCGTGAGGCTGCGCTGAATCATTCAGCATGAATTTTTTTTTCTGTTTTTTGCTGAATGGAACAACGCCTGACCAGTCAAATTGGTTGACGCGTAACCATTCCACGACTGCGCTGAACCATTCAGTACTGGAAAAATCCCGATTTCAACAACAGAACTCGACTTCTTCTTCCTTTCTTCTCCATTTCTTTCTCCGCCAAGAACTGCATGTTTGATTCAATCTCGATTTTTTCATCATTTCGTCAATTCATTTTATGGGTTTGATCAGCATAAAGATTGGAATCGTTTGAGGGTGGTTTGGTTCGATTCCATCCACAAAATCCATTGGGGTAAGAATTTTAAATTTCAGGTTTAAGTTTTTTGATTTTTGATTATGATGGTATTTTGATGAAATTGATGATTGATTTGATGAAAAAGCGGGGGTATAACAACCACACCCAATAATTCGTTCTGCAATCTGTATGGACTAAACTCCAATATAATTTCGAGAGCACCAACTTAAAAGCGAGCTCAACCAAGAATAATATCAAAGAGCTTTATCTCTCTTTCTCAATACAATTAGCAAATCGAACAGATAGGAATCCGTGAGCCTGATTGATATGAGAAATAACTTGGACGGTTCCAAAGACCAATGTTCAAGTGCCAATCAATTTCTATCCAACAATCAAGGTCGGATTTATCAATTGATTGAACTACGCACAACCTGTGATATTTCAATTATATAAACAAATATAATGCGGAATAGAAATAACACAGACACCATAAATTTTGTTAACGAGGAAACCGCAAATGCAGAAAAAACACCATACTGTATTAAGCCGCTACAGACACTAGCCTACTACAAGTTAACTTCGGACTGGAATGTAGTTGAGCCCTAACCAAGTCTCACACCGATTAAGGTACGGTCGCGTTCCTTATGCCTCTAGAACCACGTCGGATTCTGCGTACTTGATTCCCTTAGCTGATCTTACCCACTACCAAGAGTTGCTACGACCCAAAGTCGAAGACTTATAAAAAAATATGTCTCCCACAGATATGTATATTCTTTATTCTGTTTTTGTTCCGTCTTTTGATACGAAAATCAAGGTGAACAGGAACCAACTAATAATTCGGTCTTATACTCCCGAAGAACATCCTAGAAAATATTAGTCACCTCACAATAATCCAACTGGTTAACAGGAAAATTTATTGCGGAATCACAAGAGTCTGAGACGAAGAACTGTTGTGATTACTTTTTATATCTTACCTATCGGAGATCAATCTTGAGTAAATCTTAGAGAAGATAAAACTCAATATGATAGAACAAGTAAGATTAGAATACGCAACTACATAGAAAATAGTTGGATTTGGCTTCATGAATCTCAATGAAGTCTTCAAATTGTTAACTTATAATGGTTTTGGAAAAACCTAGGTTAAAGGAGAATAGACTCTAGTTTTCAACTAGGAACACACAAAAGTGTGGGGATTAGGTTTTCCAGTTGCTAGAGTTCTCCCTTGTATAGTCTTTCAAATCAGGGTTGCTTACAATCAAATCTAAGATAGCTTAGTAACAAAGCATTCAATATCCACTGTTACATGAACTCCTGATTTAAGATTCAAGCTAAGTCTGATTAGAAATTAAGCAATCGATCTCCATCGTTAGATGGTCTTAGCTTGTTACACACAAATGAAATATACTTTCATTTAGATATGGGTAACTGTACCTAAACGTGTATATTGGGTTGGCTCAATAATAGTTAACCGCAGTTAACCACATGAACACTTTTAACTTAACCATATTCATCTAACACTTCTAGATCAAATATGATGATCAATCAATCATGAAAGATAATCAAATGAATCTATTTGTGTTTCAAATAGAGTTGTTCAATTGTTTACCATTTCATAGAAATATTTATGAACCAATTGAATCGAAATCGGTTTGATTCGTAATCGTACAAAGTACTTATACAAGAATCAATTCATGAACATTAAGCCACGGTTTGCAAACTTTGTATTCCTTAAATCATAAATGTTTTAGTTCATGAGTATGAGAATCATACAATACCGATTCTAGAACTTAACCACTGTGTTCACAAACTAGGTACGAGAACAGCAGCTCCGGACCTTGGCCTTGGCCTTGGCCTTGACTGGTCGTTCGCAAACTCGGTTCGTTTTGACTGACGGTGAGATGGATAGAAGTTGGTAACAGATGTGACTAATACATGGGTGCGAGAATATATTGAACATGGATATCAAAAAAGCATACTGGTGAACAATTTAAAAAAAAAATTACTGAAATAGTGAAACAGAAATATAAGAAGCTTTTGGGTGAGTGGTTGTTTCAAAGGGTTAGGTCATGGATTCGAAGTCAAAAAAAGTAGTATCAAAGTTGGTATTTCAGCCGAGAGAGGGACTAGTATAGTTTGATGGAGTTGAACTCGAATTCAAAGACTTAGAAGGATAAGGAGTTGGAAAGGTTTTTGGCCAGCGAAACAAAAGTGTGACGATTGTGTCAAGGCGTGGGAAATTTGCTACAAATTTAGAAGTATGGAAAATATGAATACCTTGACAATATGTGACAGAAGTGTGGTTGAAGAGTTTGTGACAGAAACTTGGAATACCTACGAAGCGTGGCAGACTTTGTAATATTATATAAGTAAGAGCTTATGGCAGAAGCGTGACGGAAAGATTGTGAGAGAATCTTAGAAAACAAAGAAACATGACAGTTTTTCGTTTCAATAGTGTGACTGGAACAGAGAAGAAGAAACAACAACAAGGTTTTGAAGAAAAATAAAAAATCCTACTTGTAGGTGATTAAAGAAAATTGTGTGTGCGTAGTAAGGCGTACGATAGGTTTGTGAACCTATGAGTTGTGGAAAACGTCACAGCAATTAACAAGGTTGTGTTCATAGAAGTAAGGAAACATGTGTACTTGAGAAGAAAACAAAGGTTTGTGAACTGTAAAAAGATCAGTCGTACCAAACATCACAATAGTGAGATTGTGACTCTTGAGTTAGTAACATGTGAAGAAAAAAAAGAAGATGAGTTACAAATTACTAGTGAAGTAAGTTTGTACGAAATCCTACAAGTGAAGTAGGTGAAAAGAGAGGATTTGTTTTCATGTTTGGTTAGCAAGTTGATAGAGCACAACAACAGTGTTTCTAGATTGTTAAGGAAATCTTGGTTTAATGAAGGATGTTCGAAATAATAAACCAAGACTGTATTTGGAAGTCGGAACTATCTTGGGATACAAGGTTTTTCTTGTTTTAGAGTTTTTCTAGAAA
>JAJJMB010012776.1:1528198-1610512 GCA_023531105.1 Papaver atlanticum
CTATCTTGGGATACAAGGTTTTTCTTGTTTTAGAGTTTTTCTAGAAATTGATTTAATTTCTTTTGTTTAGAGTTTGATTATTCTAGAAGAGTTTATTTATGATATTTGATCCTAATATAGGATTTCTAAAGTTTTAGGAAAGTGGTCTAAGGTTTTTGATGTCTATAAAAGGCACCAGTTATCACCTTTGTAAGACACACTGATTTATTATCAATGTAGTCATTCATTGCTTCCGCGTTTATTCTCCTCTCTCTTGTCTCGATCCAACAGACAACAAAAGCACTATTGACATACTCAATTCTAAGGTCAGGGGTGCACCTTATCTAAGAAAGTTAGGAAAGAAAATCTTCAAACTAGCTCGTGCTCTGGGGTATTTTGAAAATGGAGAACAAGATTTGCAGTTTGTTCACATCTTTCGAGAGAAAAACTGTATTGCCGATGGATTATCAGGAATGGGGTTGAAAAACAAATCGAAAGGAATGGAGTGGATTCATGGGATTGGGAATGATCAACATCTCAAGTGGTTTGAGAAGAGAGATTTGGATCGAATTCTAAATAACAAGTACCATGATCATCTCAACTAAAATAACATAAAATACACATGTTTTTAAAAATGTGTATTAAAACATGTATTTTACAAATACAAAAAATAATCCTGAGTAGATTGTGAAAATAGATGTCGATAATAATTCGAATAACAGATTTCCTATGAAGCGATGACCAAAGAAGACTGACATAATTTGCAAACACTGCAAAAAAAATAAGAACAACGTCTTGTCAAAGAATGTCCATGGATAAATTTCTTGTCACTTTATCCACCACAAGCTTTAACCTAAAAGATAAATCTGCCGAGACAAGAGTACTAACACA
This sequence comes from Papaver atlanticum, assembly GCA_023531105.1. Classification (NCBI taxonomy): domain Eukaryota; kingdom Viridiplantae; phylum Streptophyta; class Magnoliopsida; order Ranunculales; family Papaveraceae; genus Papaver; species Papaver atlanticum. The sequence goes on from JAJJMB010012776.1 coordinate 1,529,069, forward strand.
ATTAACAAAAAAAAAAAAAAACTCCCTTGAAGGATTCAGCTCAAAAGACACTAGTTTTATCATTTCCTTCTCTTTAATTTTTGGGAAGGCGGATAATTCAAGAAAAAGAAAATGTATTTTATGGCTATGCATATACAAAATTAATTCATTGTTCATCTATTTTTTATTTTTTTTTATATTGTTAATCATATATAGTGTTAACAAAACTATCTTTTATAAGAAAAAAAATATATTTTGAAAAACAAAAAACATTAAAATATATTATCGTTAAACCACATCTTTAATGTTCAAAACAAATTTAATAATTTAGATTTACCTTGTGTTCATTTCAAGAGACACTAGTTATCTGATTTTCTTTTCTTTAATTTTCATGTAAAACAATTATTAAAGAAGACAAATTTTATTTTGCTAAATATATAAATAAACAAAGTTAGATTTATAATATTTAATATATAGTTAGATTTACTATGTCTTCCACCAAGGGAAAAATAATAATTGTGATGCCCTCATTGGGCTTATATGATGCATAATATAAGTTTTAACCGTGTTACTAAGGTATTATTGCTCTCATTCTTTCTATTCTTTTATTATCAAAATGAGTTGATAAAGAGTTATTTTTATGTCTAATTTTTATCTCATGGGTGAAGTTTAGGAGCTCTAGTTTGAAAGTTGGGGACTCAATGTGACCTAACTGCGACTATTTGAATTATTGTTAGATTTACTGAAACTTAATCTTGTTGTTGAAATTTGTAGAAATCATCTCTTAGGATTTCTTTTAGTTTTTCATTTTCATTTGATGTTGATAAATGTGCATTAATTACGGGTGACCATTCATTTATTGAGAATAGAGGCTTTGTACGTGGAATAATTTTATGTATGAAGAATAATACAATTACATTTTTGTTGGGTTTAGTATGGTAAATAAATTTTCCAACTTAAATGTTTGATCATTATTGATTTTGAGAGGGTTTGAAAAGTGAGTTTTTGTTTTATTGATTGTGATTTGGGTTGTGGTTGTGTTTTTAAGTTTCTGAACAATCAGTGGTGGAACTGGTGGAGGAAGATGAGATTGTTGTGTTTGGATTGGATTATCTTGTTTTCTATTGAGCTAAAATCCAACTTGATATTGAATAACTTGGATTATATGCCCAATCCCAAAGGCTTCCATGCATGGATCGATATTGGCTGTTAATGCGAGAAAGTTAAGATTTTGGGATGATTTGTTTCTAGCGTCAATTGAAAGGTTTCTTAGAAGTGAAGCAGTAAAATAACATAACCAAACACATACATATGAGCGGATAGAACATGAACTTGCACTCCAAGAACGTAGAAAAATTGAGTTTAGTTTAAAAGCCATTACTTTAATATAATTAACTAATATAAGTTATAAAATATCATAAGAAATTCTCCTTGTAAAGAAAATCTAATAGCCTATTTACATTAGATAAATCCTAGGAAAATAAAATATAATACTTCGTACTGGAAATCCCTCCTAAAGCAGAAACTAGTAAAACATTCATAAAAAGAAAAGGTAGTGACTAAATACAACCTATAATTGGGTCAAATACAACTCTGAATAAATACAACCTACTTAAATTTGTTATCCCTTTACATATTTCTTTCCAAATCTAAGTACTTTGCTTCCTTGGTTTAGAATGTAAAGTAGAGTGCTTAGGAAAGTATTTAGATTTCAATACGAATACTAATGCAGTGATATACCATTTTACACCATTGTTCAGCAAAACCAAGATGTTTTAAAATATTATAAGCAAATGACCAATCAATATAACCGCCTTAGACATATCTAGTATGATATCATTGTCGCAGACTCTATCCTTTTTCTTTTTCATAGTGTCGAGTAGCTAATGCGCTATGACAATGTTATACTGAATGCACCTATATCATTTGGGGAAGAAAGACTGTTAGAGCATATCTCGGTTGAACCCACCAAGCGTTTGTATGTCAAGTTTGGTTGTCATATTTTAATGAATTAAAACTCATCTAAGAGTCGCTTGATTATGTACTAGAGACAACTTCGTTTAGGTTAGACTAGAAAGTCTAGGAATGTTGAGACATACAAGTATTACTCGAAGACCTGAAGAACGTGAAGAAGTAACGAGCTACAACGACGACATCATCCTTCCTCTTGAGGTTAGTATTATTGACTTGAACTGTTTCATTCCTAACGTATCTTTCAAGTCGTGCTATATTGAAAACATAACTGCGAAGCTGTGTATGGATATATTACTCTAGTAGTGAGAAATGATCATATGATCATAGTATTAGGGAATTAGACTACGAAGTATAACGCTTATCTTTTGAACTTCGTAGATATGACATCGACATAATCTTACGAATGCTGTTGTGATTATGTGTATGGGTAAAGGTGAAGATTTCATCCTAGGAAACAATGTTTTACATTTGTTTAAAGGAAGTACATTCATGAACTTGTTTTATGAATCTAAAGGGAAATCGTTAGGCTTATTGGTACGGCTATTTATTGCAAATCTTTGGATTACCAATATGTGTGAGATGGTAAAACCGATCATAACTGTAGCGCCCCCTAAGCTAGCAGCTGACTAATCCAAGAGATTAACTATAAAATGAGGCACTAAGGATCTAAAACATCTAATTAAATACTAAGAAAGAAATTCTAAACAAAGATTAACCCGAATCTAAACCCTCTCTGAAATAAATACAAGAACTCCTCTCAAATGATACATATTTCAATAGTGAGTTGGTTTACAAATAAAATATAAATACAAAATAAACATAGCGAAAGCTAACCAACTAACGAAACCAACTCCTCGGCGCTTTCATCATCACGTGCACATCTTGATCTGTCTCTGAAACTGAAAGTGGGAATTGAGTGAGAACATCGTCCCTAAGGGTGCCCAGTAGAAACAATAACTAACTTCAAGTAATCACTAGAATGATTTAAAGACAATGCAGGTTTTACTGAAAACCGTTAAAACACGTAAACACAGATAAAGCATAAATAAAATAATAAGGTAAACTGAAAATAATAGTTGTACTGGAATATAAAGATCTACCAACCATTCTGGCGGCACACATTCACAACAGTAATAATAGTTAAGCGACGTAATCCTTCGGAGTAGCAAGGCATGACTGCGGAATCTTCAATGATCATTAAAGCCCCCCTGAGGTTTCCGGCCTCGAAGTCATAAACGATAAGTACCTTACCAGTACCTCATTCTACGCGCACTCTACATATCAAGTATCCAAAGAAACTAATGGTAACAACATTATATCCGATAAAAGTGCTTACACAGTGGAAAGCCCATAACCGACCACACGTAAATCCAACTATCATATATAAGATTCTCAACATCATTCTCTCTATACACCAAATCATAATATAATAGCTTTTGAAAGTAATTTAAAAGAACAGTAAACATTCATGTATGAGACATGCGTTGCCCGACAGAAATAGGGAAAATAATATTCAACTTGACTGCTATTAGTTTATTAGTGGTAGCAATTTTCACTCCTTTAGCGCATAAAAATAGATATAACTTTTGGGGCACACATCTCACACCAATCAAAAGGAAACCTTCTCCCTTTCATGCTAACAATAAATAAAGATTGTAACCACTTTCCAACCAATGGAAAAAATCACTTTTGAAATTAAGTAAATACTCCCAAAACACAGATATCGGTTGTTTCTAAAGATCCAATCTCATCCCAAAATGTAAAAGAAAACTAGTTTGTATTACACATAAATAATACATGCATACACATATCATATAGTAACAAAGATATGCATGCATTTCATAAGATATAGATTTTTTTAAAATTAATGAGTACAAGAGAGTTCGTTATCTATTCGTACCTCTTTTGATGACAAGCCTCGCATACCTCGAGATCCATAATCCACTGGTTCATCTTTTGAATCGAACGTTGTTAATGAAGACTAACTGTTAATCACACAACAACTCTAAAGATTAGCCAAAAAGGCTCATACAAGGCTCATAACACAATCTCATACAATTCTCTAGTTATAAGTTAAATGAAATATCTAATGGTCCCAAGTCCATTTATGGTTCTACATCATTTCATTATCTATCTTTAGCATAAAAAAGGTTTACTAATTCAATTGAATTGGTTCCATAGTCCATTAGATAAGTTTTAAGAAAATCTATTGGTTGTTTGGGTGATTAAAAATAGATGTTTGTGGATGATTTTGTTAATGGAGAAGTGGGAACCTATTTGGTTCTTCTCACTCTCTCTAATTTCATTAAGTTGAAGAGATAATACACTCTCTCTTCTACTTGGTCTATAAAAGACCTTACAAGTAAAATGTGTGGATGTCTAACATCCACTCATTTGAACAACACACAACTAAATGTAAAGTTAACACTCCTATTACACTAGTTCACTAACATTACATTACTCAACAATCTCATCCTTAATGTGATGTTCTTCTACTCCTAGTAGTTCACGGAAATGTTGAAATTTTCCTTTGGCAAGTGCCTTGGTGAATATGTCCGCCAATTGGTCTCCCGTCTTGCAATACTTGAGTTCTATCTCACAATCTTCAACCGCTTATCGAATGAAATGGTACTTGAGTTTGATGTGCCTTGCTCTACAATGTTCAACCGAATTTTTGGACATAGCAATTGCCGATTTGTTGTCGCAAAAGATTACGGTGCTTTTTTCTTGCTTCTCTTGAATGTCTTCCATGATTCTTCTTAGCCATACAACATGAGATATAGCTATTGATGCCGAAATGTACTCCGCTTCCACCATGGATTGAGCTATGGTTTCTTGCTTCTTTGATGCCCATGTAAATATACCCGAACCAAGAGAAAAAGCATACCCCGGTGTACTCTTCATGTCATCAATACATCCTCCCAAGTCACTATCACAATAGCCAACTAATTTGACATCCAAATTTCTAGAATACATGATTCCAAAATTAATTGTTCCTTGTATGTACCTCAACAACCTCTTTGCCGCGCCAAGATGTAGATGACTAGGTGAACTCATGAACCTATAAAGCATACTTGAAGCAAACATGATAACAGGTCTTGTATGTGTAAGATACAACAAGTTTCCAATAAGACCTCTATAGTAAGTCTCATCAACCTTTCTTCCTCCATCATCTTTCTTGAGTTTCTCATTCACTACAAGTGGTGTTGATGTGGGGTTACAACCAAGCATACCAAATTTCTTCAACACTTTTTCGGCATACTTGCTTTGAGAAATGAACAATCCATCTTCACTTTGGTGAACTTCAATACCAAGGAAGTACTTGAGCAAACCCATGTCACTCATCTCATATGAACATCATTTCCCATAAAGATAAGGTCATCAACATACAAGGCAACGATGAGAATAAACGTACCTTTTGTCTTCACATATTGTGTAGGCTCGCTCTTTCTTTTGTTGAAGTTTTTCCTTTTGAAGTATCCATCTATCTCACTATACCAAGATCTTGGTGCTTGCTTGAGTCCATACAAGGCTTTCTTCAACTTGTATACTTTGTCTTCTTCTCCTTCAATCACAAAACCTTGTGGTTGTTCTACATAGACCTCTTCATGGAGTTCTCCATTCAAAAATTCCGATTTGACATCAAGTTGATAAAGTAACCAACCTTTTTGGGAAGCCATAGCAATCACGGCTCTAATGGTGTCAAGACGAGCAACCGGTGCAAAAGTCTCATTGTAGTCGATGCAGGGTTGTTGTGAATATCCCTTTGCCACCAACCTTGCTTTGTTCCTTTGAACCGATCCATACGCATTGTACTTGACCTTGTAGATCCACTTCACACCAATAACTTCTCTGTCACTTGGCCTTGCTACTTTCTCCCATGTATTGTTCTCGTCAATGACTAAAACTTCTTCTTCCATAGCTTTTATCCAAACCGTTTTTTTTATGCTTCTTCAAAATTTTCCTGTTCGACCACACAATAGTTGCATCTTTCATACACTTCACTCAACCTATGCATCTTCTTTGGTGCCGATGGTGGTGATGTTGATGCACTAGTACTTGGAGACATACTTGGAGATGCTCCTTGTCTTGTATTTGGAGGTGTTTGAGGTTGTTCTTCCTCATTTTCTTCACCTTCTTCAACTTCATTTGTTGCTGAATTTTCTTTCTCTTCATCAACAATAATGGTTCTCTTCTCAATTTTACCTTCTTCCCAATTCCATGAAGTTCCTTCATCAAACAAGACATCACGGCTTGTGATCATTGTGTTGTTCTTCAAGCTAAACAACCTATAACCTTTTGATTGGAGGCTATATCCAATGAATATACACTTCTCACTTGATTCATCAAGCTTTGTTCTCTTCACCTTTGGAATTTGAAAATAACACACACTACCAAAAACTTTAAGATGCCTTACCGATGGTTTTCTTCCACCCCATGCTTCAATTGGAGTTTTATCCCATACGTCTTTTGTTGGACACCTATTCATCAAGTAGACGGCGGTGTTGACGGCTTCGGCCCAAAAAACTTTAGGCATACCCTTCTCATGAAGCATGGACTTCGCCATCTCCATCATGGTTTGGTTCTTTCTCTCGGAAACACCATTTTGTTGAGGAGTATAACCCACGGTTAGTTGCCTTTCCAATCCTTCATCTTCACAAAATTTATCAAACTCTTTGTTGTTGTACTCTTTTCCTCTATCACTTCTCAAAACTTTGATGTAGTGACAACTTTGCTTTTCAACAAGGCTCTTGAACTTCTTGAATATGCTAAAAACTTCGGACTTTTGTCTCATGAAGTACACCCAAGTCATACGACTAAAATCATCAATGAATAAGATAAAGTATCTATTACTTCCATGAGTTGGTGTCTTCATTGGTCCACACAAATCGGTATGTACCAAACCAAGAAGTTTTTTTTCTCTCCATGCTACACCTTTTGGGAATGGTTGGCGATGTTGTTTCCCAAGTGCACAACCTTCACACACTCCATCCTTGTGGTTGATATGTTGTGGAAGTCCTTGCACCATGTTCTTGTTGGAAAGTACCTTGAGACTATTGAAATTCAAATGCTCAAATCTTTTATGCCCATAACCATGTTTCATCAATGGTTTCCATCCTCAATGCAACATTCTTCTCCTTTTCAAATACAATTGGAAAGCTTCTATTCTTCTCCATCTTGATACTCTTCATTACTTGTCTCTTGTTCTTGTGTTTCTTGTCATAAATGGTGCAATATCCATCTTCAAAATGAACCGCGTACCCAAGCTCCACAAGTTTCCCAACACTAAGCAAATTTTGTGCCAAATGCGGAACATATAACACATCTCTAATGTATTTTTCTCCATTGATAGTTTGCACGCAAATTGTACCTCTTCCGTTAGCTTGAACCATGTTTCTATCCCCCATCTTCACTAGAGAATTTATGGATGTATCCATTTCAACAAACAAGCTCTTCACACCGGACATATGAGTAGTACAACCACTATCCACAAACCACACTTCACTCTTGGAAGTTTCTACGGCACTTTGACAAGCATAAAACAAGTTTTGTTTTCCTTTTTCTTTTTTCTCTTCCGCTCTACCGGCATGTTCATCTCCTTTGTATCTACAATCCTCCTCCAAATGTCCATACTTCTTGCAATGATGACATTGAGGTTTCCCTTTGTTCCAACAATTCTTCTCCAAATGACCATTCTTCTTGCAAAAATTGCATTTTGGTACTTGTTGAGAATCACCCTTTTGGTAGTTGTTGGTGCTTGCTCCTCCTTTCTTCCATTTCCCCTTTCCTTTGAAGTTAGATGAAGCATCACCCTTGTACTCATTTTTCTTCATTGAGTTCAAGTTCATTTTCGATTGAAAAGCACTCTCAATCGATTTCTCAGAGTGTCTTGCCAACCTTTGCTCATACACCTTCAACGAAGCCCATAATTCTTGTGACTTTAATGTAGAGAAATCTTTAGTCTCTTCCAAAACCGCCACAATTGGTTCAAATTTCTCCGACAAACAAATCAATATCTTCTCACAAATTCTTCTTTCTTCCATCTTCTCACCACACATCAACATATTATTAACAATTTCAAAAACTCTTGAAGAAAACTCATTCAAACATTCATTCTCATTCATTTTTAGATTCTCAAAGTCTGTTCTATATGAATGTAATTTCAACTCTCTTACCTTCTTATTACCTCCATACTCTTGTTGAAGGATATCCCAAGCTTCTTTAGCTAAAGGAAAATGGATTACTCTTGGTAGAATAGTGTCTCCAACTCCTTGTTGAATGTACATGGATGCTTCTGCATTCTTCTTTCTACTCTCCTTAAGTAAATCCTTTTGGGGTTGTTCTAGAGTTGATGTATCTTCAATTTCATCATACTCATTTTGTACAATCTCCCAAACATCTTGTGACATGAACAATGTCTTCATTTTGATGGCCCAAAAATCATAATTTTATCCATGAAAAAGTGGTATTGAAGGTTGTTGAATGTATAGATTTAAGTTACTACTACTTGCCATTGATTTGGTTGAAGATTGATTGAAGAAATTGAGGGTTTTTTTTTAAATCAAGATTTTGAAAAGTTTATTTGTTGCTGATTTTTTGGATTTAATGGGTATTGATTGATTTTTTTTCACTCACCAAGATCAAATCTAATAGATCTAAGCTCTAGATAGCAATTGTTGGTTGTTTGGGTGATTAAAAATAGATGTTTATGGCTGATTTTGTTAATGGAGAAGTGGGAACCTATTTGGTTCTTCTCACTCTCTCTAATTTCATTAAGTTGAAGAGATAATATACTCTCTTCTACTTGGTCTATAAAAGACCTTACAAGGAAAATGTGTGGATGTCTAACATCCACTGATTTGAACAACACACAACTAAATGTAAAGTTAACACTCCTATTACACTAGTTCACTAACATTACATTACTCAACAAGATCTACAACTTTGTTGAAGGAACCAAAGGTCAACTCAGACCACAAGTGGTCCAATTCATCAAAATAGGAATACTAATCCTAAGCCCAAGTCTACTTCCAAGCCCATTAAATTAAGGCCCGGTCCATCTGAGTCAATTAACGGTCACTGACCGTCAAAGGGTCAACTAACAGTCAACGTCCAAGGTCAGGTCAAAGTCAATGGTCAACTGGTCAATGTCAGGTTAACTGAGTCAACTCAGGTCAAGGTAGGAAACTCGGTGAGTCAACACCGAGTAACTCAGTCAGACACACTGAATCAGTCAGACATCTGACTGAAAAGCAAGGCTCAAGGCTAAAGCCTTGGCACAGGCCAGAGAACTCCTGCACAATCATTGTAACAAAAACATACCAAGACTCAAAAGATGCATTTCTAACTCTCATATACAACCACCCTACAGCTCAACCAAAATACAGTCCTTCTAATTCTTGATTCTCAAACAATTCTAGACTTGTCACTATCTATATTCATCACAGTTGACAAAACCTTCACATGCAATACTCATTTGATCTCTATCACAGACTGACTCAATTTCAATTATTTCAACCACCAGTAATCCATAACATCTTCAATAGCAACACCAGTTCCATTCCAACACCAAATACACATCAGTTCAGCTCAACCAATACTCAAAACATTCTTCTCATCAACATTAGTTCAATGCAATTCAATTCGACCCATATCTTCACATGTAGTTCAGTTCCAACACCATCAACTTCAACACTTCATTTAAACTCTACTCATCTGCAATTTCAGCCTCAACAATCAAACACCGCCGTTTATCAGTTAAACTTATTCCTTATCAATTCCACAACTCAGCTAAGACCACCAGTCTCATAAATACAACTTCTTAAGTCAAACAACAATCCTGAAATATCCATTCTTAAAGCAGCAACCTAAACATTCATCTAACCTCAAGTCTATTCAAGACCCAGCAGTAACAACACATTCTCTCCTCCCTGTAATTCACTTCAATACCAATCCCTAAAGTTCAATCCCTGCATCATCTCATCTCCATCAACATCATCATTAACATTTCAACTTCAAAATCAAAAGCCAAGCATTATTTCTTCCTTGCCATCCTTTCATAACAACAACATCTCGTAAACAATAACACCAGCACCACCAATTATAATCATCCTCATCACTATCTGCTCATATTAGACTTCATCAACAACTAGACTTCGTTCTTTTCAATTTGAAGTAAATCCATCTATACTTAATCAAATCTCATCAGCAACAGTCCCAACTCAGGAACCCTAATCTTCATCTTCAATTCAATGAAACCCTAACCCATAAACCCAAAATTAAACCTGATAAAATACTTTCTACCCTAATGAACAACAAACCCAAGAAATAGACTACCAAACCAAATTCAATTTCACAAAGAAATCAATCAAAACAGAAACCCAAAATTAAATCTTCAAATTAAGGAAACCCTAAATTACCTGGTTTAGTGATTCTTCATCGGAACAACTTCAGAACTTCAATTAAACCTCAATTAACTAAACCCAGTCCTCAATTCTTCCTAAACATCACGAAATCAACTTGAATCAAAACTACTAGAAACCCTAGCTTCAATTCAACATCAACAACTTCAATTCTAACTTCATCTTCTTCGATTCATCAAGCTACCTAACTTTCTATGAATAACTCACACATAAATAACTCAGTTCTTCTGAACTGAGATCGACAGAGAGAAAGAAAGGAAGAACGGAAGAAAAGAAGAGAGAAGAAGAAAAAGAGAGAAATGAATCTCTTCGACACGTTTTGGTGATGATAAGGCCAACCAGAATTATTAAGGCACCCAGAAACTTGATAGGGCAGCCAAGCGGTTGATAGCGAAAAGACTATTTTGCCCTTCGACTTCTTCTTCCGGCATCCGAATGACACGTTCGAGTAGCCCATTGCGCATAACTTTTCGACACCTATTCAAAGATACTAGTTTCGTAACTAGATCGTAGTTAGATTAATTTCATTTCCAAATTATTATTAGATTATTTTTATTAATTATTGTTCATATGTAATTAATCGAGTCATTAACAACTAAATCGTCTCTTGACTAGTCTAATAGCGTTGACGTGCTTACGGGTCCTTACAGTAACTTTGTTATGTATCTTGGTACAACTAATCATAATGCCTGACTTATGATTTGGTATGACTAGTTTTGATTAATTAGTGAAACCGGTCCTAAGTAATCACCTGAGATGGTATGATCGATATTTGTAATTGGTGTGACCGATCCTAGTAATTGGTGTGACCGATCACAGATAAGTTGTGTAATCGATCCGTGTAATTGGTGTAACCGGTCCTAGTAATTGGTGGAACCGATCCTGGTAATTGGTGTAACCGATCCTAGTGACTGGTGTGACCGATCACAAGCAATATCATGTGTATGTGGTAACCGATCCTGGTAATTTATGTAACCGATCTTGGTAACTGATGTAACCGGTCCTAGTAACTTGTGTGACCGATCACAAGTGCTTCCATATTAGGGTATAACCGATCCCAGTGATTGGTAGAACCGATTGAACCCATGGATGTGATTTGATATTTGATAAATCATATAGTTGTCTTGGAATACGGATGAACCAATTCTAAACTTGTTTGGAAGTGTGGTATAATCGATTCCAAGATTGTAAATATGAAAGAGGATTTACAAAGAAGAGATGTCAACATTCTTTGAACACGTACAGTAACTCTTATCTTTTATTGTTCAAAGATATTCCTTAGTACCCAAGGAGATCCTGTTCCAAAATAAATTAAGAATCTTTTAATTAAGATTATTAATTTTATATGCTTTAATTACCAGCAATTAAATGCATATCTCTAGAGAATAAAAATTAGTAATGTGCATTTACTAATTGGATATTTTCTATTGAGAGATTTCGGGAAATATTGGACAAAGCATTTACTGGAATTATGAAAACCGAATGAGCATTTATTGCATATCTTGAGAATACTTTCGGTTTTGGAAATTCCTTGGTGTCCAAACTTCCTTGGTTTATAAATACCTAAGTTTGCATTTATAGCAAACTATCCTAAGAGCCATGCAAACTTCATCTTTTTGTTTTTTCCGGTGGAGCCGTCTAATCGGAGAGGAAATTACCCTAATTAGGCGAAATCTCTTACGACCGCTCGTTTAAAGACTTCTGTGGGATCAAGAAGCTCTACGAGTATCATTGGTGGGAAACTAGATAATTGCAGTGTTATTAGTTTTCGATTGATTTGATTGACTAACGGTTGTTGAAACTTTTGAAAAAGCGGGGGTCTAACAACCACACCCAATATTTCGCTTAGCAATCTGTATGGACTAACTCCAATATACTTTCAAGAGAATCAACTAGACAGTCAAACTCAATCTTAAGAAAAGTATATCTAAGAGTTATATCTCTATTTCTAAATTCAATCTCCAATCAAACAAATAGAAATTTGCGAGCCCGATGGAATACAAGAAATAACTTGGATGGTATCGAAAACCAATATCCAAGTGTCAATCAATTTAATCAACAACCCAAAGCTCGGATTCATAATTGATTGAACTTACGCACTACCTGTGATATTTCAATTATATACAAATATAATGCGGAAAAGAAATAACACAGACACCAGAAATTTTGTTAACGAGGAAATTATAAATACAGAAAGACCCCGGGACCTAGTCCAGATTTTAACACCACACTGTATTAATCCGCTAAAGACACTAGCCTACTCCAAGTTAACTTCGGACTGGAATATAGTTGATCCCTAACCAATCTCACACTGATCAAGGTACAGTCGTGTTCCTTACGCCTATGAATCCCAGCAGGACTCTACGCACTTGATTCCGATCTCACCCACAACTAAGAGTTGCTACGTCCCAAAGTCGAAGACTTGATAAACCAATCTGTCTCACATAGAAAAGTCTATTGAATGGATAAATCTGTCTCCCATAGAAATACCTAGAAGATTTTGTACCGTCTTTTGATAAATCAAAGTGAACAGGAACGAATTGATATACTAGACTTATATTCCCGAACAGTCTAGAAATATCAATCACTTCACAATAATCTTAATTATATGGTAGTGAAACAAGATATTGTGGAATCAAAAACGATGAGACGAAGATGTTTGTGACTACTTTTTATCTTGCCTATCGGAGAATAAATCTCGAGCAAATCTTAGAGAAGATAGTAATCAATACGATAGAAAACAGTAAGATAAGAACACGCAACTACAGAGAAAATAGTTGGGTCTGGCTTCACAATCCCAATGAAGTTTTCAAGTCGTTAACCTACAGGGTTTCGTGAAAAACCTAAGGTTAGAGGAGAATCGACTCTAGTCGCAACTAGTTTCACACAAGAGGTGTGGGGATTAGGTTTCCCAGTTGCCAGAGTTCTCCTTTATATAATCTTCAAATCAGGGTTTGCAACCAATGTTACCTTTGTAACAAAGCATTCAATATTCACCGTTAGATGAAAACCAGATTAGACTCAAGCTAATATCTTTTAACCGTTAGATCGAACTTAGCTTGTTACACACAAATGAAAAGTGACTTCATTTAGATATGGGTAACCGTACCTAAGCGTGTACACCTTGTTGGCTCAACAATAGTCAACCATATTCATCTTAACCATAACTAGTTCAAATGACTAAAATGAAACTAGTTCTAGAGTTTTTCAATTGTTTATATTCTCATAGAAGTATACAACACACAATTGAAGCAAAATCGATTTTGATTCACTTGAATCAATTCATGAACACTACAGCCACGGTTTGCAAAGATTGCATTCTTTATTATATAAATATATTAGTTCATGAACAAACCGATTTTAGAACATAACCCACTCAAGTATGCAAACAGGTACGCATACCTAAGTAGCCGGACTTGGACTATGTTCGCCAGTATGCAAACGGTTATGCATACTATTAGAGCATTGCTCGGTCGAACTCACAAGCATTCCTATCTCAAGCTTGTTTGTCAAGTTTAGTTGCCAAAACTATAAGTCTTGATTTCTAGTCTACTTATAGCTAAGTCTCATATTAGGATAGTAAGTGTAGTTGAGCCTTAGATTCCACGACGTTCATCGAATGAAGATGAAGAACTACTCAAGGGAAATTGTGGAACTTCATCAACAAAGAGGTATGTGGAGACTTGAACTTATCTATCACTCAAAAGTCTATCTATTCTATCTCATATTTTGAGAAAAAAGTCGTATTGCTATATAGACTTCATTTATACACATGTGCTATTTCGAGCAGAGTTTAACTCACTTATCTATGCCTCAAAATATATGTTGGTAAGCTTTCACTTTGGCCAAGTTCATCTTTACTAGTGATGAAAGTCATGTTGGTTGTTTCAATAACTTGAAAATCGCTTTGATGAAAATAGTTTGTGAATAACAACTATTATAACATCCTCTAAGAAAGTTTCAATGATTGAAATGAGAGTTTAGAACAAGTAACCATGTTTGGATATAAAGATAGTGTGTTCTCACATTTGTCTAAAAATACAAAACCGGTAACCTGGAGTATGGGTACACGTACGTGTACCGGCGGTTATTGGAAACTTGGGTAAGTATGCGTACCCGTACGCATACTGGCAGAAAGTTCATGTCCGTGAATTTCTGCTGGAGTTTGGAAGTGTGACTTAGTATGCGCTACGCGTACTGGCGTAACCAAACTCGGTCCGACCACTTAGGTATGCGTACCCGTTTGCATACTTAAGTAGGTTACTTTCTAAAATCGGTTTGTTCATGAACTAAAACATTTATATAATTAGGAATGCAATCTTTGCAAACCGTGGCTATAATGTTCATGAATTGATTCGAGTGAATCAAAACCGATTTTGCTTCAATTGTGTCTTGTATACTTCTATAAGATCTAGGCAATTGAACAACTATTTTAACTAGTTCATTTGAGTCACTTGGACTAGTTATGGTGAAGATGAATAAGGTTGATTTGAAAGTGCTCATATGGCTAACCATTGGTTAACTATTGGTGAACCAACTAGGTGTACACGTTTAGGTACGGTTACCCAAACCTAAATGAAGGTTCATTTCATTTGTGTATAACAAGCTTAGTTCGATCTAACGGTTGAAAGATATTAGCTTGAATCTAATCAGGTTTTCATCTAATGGTGAATATTGAATTCTTTGTTACCAAGGTAACTTAGATTGCAAACCCTGATTTGGAGACTATATAAAGAACTCTAGCAACTGGGAAACCTAATCCCCACACCTCCTGTGTGATACTAGTTGCATAAACTATAGTCGATTCTCCTTTAACCTTAGGTTTTTCATGAAACCCTGTAGGTTAACGAATTATAGGATTCATTGGGATTGTGAAGCCAGACCCAACTATTTTCTCTGTAGTTGCGTGATATGATCTTGTTGTTTCTATCGTGTTTGAGTACAATCGTAAGATTGGCTTGAGATTTATATCTCCGATAGGCAAGATAGAAAATTAGTCACAAATACCTTCGTCTCATCGTTTGTGATTCCACAATATCTTGTTTCGTTAATCGATTAAGATTATTGTGAGGTGATTGATAATTCTAGGCTGTTCTGCGGGAATTTAAGTCCGGGTTATCGATTGGTTCCTGTTCACCTTGATTTATCAAAAGACATAACAAAACTCATAGGTTTATCTATGGGAGACAGATTTATCTATTCAATAGGCTTTTCTGTGTGAGACAGATTTGTTTATCAAGTCTTCGACTTTGGGTCGTAGCAACTCTTAGTTGTGGGTGAGATCAGCTAAGGGAATCAAGTGCATAGTATCCTGCTGGGATCAGAGACGTAAGGAACGTAAATGTACCTTGAATCAGTGTGAGATTGATTAGGGTTCAACTACAGTCCAGACCAAAGCTAGTTTGTAGTAGGCTAGTGTCTGTAGCGGCTTAATATAGTGTGGTGTTCAAATCTGGACTAGGTCCCGGGTTTTTCTGCATTTGTGGTTTCCTCATTAACAAAACTTCTGGTGTCTGTGTTATTTCTTTTTTGTATTATATTTTGTTATATAATTGAAATATCACAGGTTGTGCGTTGAATCGATCAACTGGCAAATCCAACCTATGGTTGTTGATTGAAATTGATTGATCCTTGAACATTGGTCTTTGGTCACGTTCAAGTTATTTCTCTTGTATTCAATCAGGCTCGCAAATTCCTATTTGTTTGATTGCGGATTGAATCGAGAAATTGAGATATAACTCTTTGATATACTTTTTATTAAGATTTAGTCTGACTGTCTAGTTGATTTTCTTGAAAGTATATTGGAGTTAGTCCATACAGATTGCTAAGAGAAATATTAGGTGAGGTTGTTGTACCCCCGCTTTTTCAATTGGTATCAGAGTAGGTAAACACATTAAAGACCTTATAAGTCTGTGTTTATAGCGATCTGATTATGGATGAGTCTATCTCTAATAACGTACCAGGTCAAAAATTACCAGATGATATTCAAAGCTTGAATTTAACTGAGAGAACTGTCACATCTAAGTCAATATCTAAACATTCTCTGAAAGTAGAAACTGGTGATTGGGAAACACGCTTAGAAGAACAGTTAGATGAACTTTCTGATGAAGGTATTCAGATATTGATAGAGATGTTGATGAGGAAGTCTCAGAGTATGTTAAGTTTTTTTATTCATTGAAAATGAAGAAGATTACAACTTCTCATGTCACACCTCTTCTGACTCCTCTCTGTCGAGAAAACAAGATATTGAAAAGGATTTACGGAGGTCTTTATGAAAAGGATTTACGGAGGTCTTTATGGTGTGAATCGCTCTTGTGAATCGATCCTCAAAGATACCGAGGAAAACCTTAGTAGAAAGTCACTTGAATGTGACCGTGTTTATCAAAAATACTTCTTGTTACAAGAGAAACTTGCAGAAATTGAAGCAAGGATTAACTCCCAGCAATCAAGCTTTGATGACAGAGAAGGCGCGTATCTCGCTCGAGAAAAACGCCTTGAGGCTGATTTAGCTACCGCTCTTGATGAAATCAAGATGTTGGAAGATGACTTGAAAAAGTTCAATACTAGTTCAAGCAAATTAACCACTATGTTAGGAGCAAGTAAAAATCATCGTGATACACGAGGATTGGGCTATAAGGGAATAGATGCTCCAAGTTCTAGCAAAGAGGTAAAATTTGTCAAGGCTAGTGATTCTTCTCAACAAAAGGTTTCCACTGATGGAAAAAGTGAAATACCTTCACCGGCAGTTAAGGTTAAAAAGAGAAAAGTATATCAACCTCCAAAGTCAGCACACACGGATCGAGGTAAGAACATTCCTTATGTTTGCCACTATTGCGGAAGTAAAGGTCACCTGGAAAGGAGATGTCATTTCCGTATAAGGAATTAGAAACTTCATGATGTTCTTGTTTGGGCACCAAAAGAAGTTGTGAAACCAAGATCATATGTTAAGACTAATCCCCTTAACGTTACAGGTTGTAACTGTCCAACCTTTAGGCAAAGGAATCAGTGCTGTGATAAACCTAGATTTGCCTATAAACATCATACGAATCCTTTTCACAATCGTAATGGTTATCAAAAGGATAACTTCGTAAAGGAGAAGACAAGATCCGATGCTCCCAGTTGGAGAAAGACTAACTTGCAAAAGAATAGTCAATCTGATTCTCTTCCGAGAATTCTAGAAGAGAGTAATGGTAAGAAGGTTCCGATTGTTCCTAAACGCACTCAGAAGTGGATACCAAATAAAGTCAATGATGTTTTGAGTGTGAAAAGGAATGATCTCCCAGAAAATTCCATGACTCTGGAGAAGGCAGTATCCATGATGTTGGAACTTAAAAAGTTCTTTGGAAAGATGGATTTGGATGTAAAAGGTTCTAAAAGTGATCTCTTTCATGATAATCCAAAAGTCACTTGGGGTGAGCAAGATATTTCTCACCTCAACATAACTTGAGTGTGTTTTTAGTGCATCCTCATCAAGGAATGCCTTGCTATGTATACGGTGAGGGAAGCACTAGAATTGGGGCGCACAGATTATGTTCGGTAAGGCTGTAGAATTCGATTGTATTCTTCTAAAAAGGTATGTCTATAAATTTGAGAAAGATTTGTTTTTTTATTTGCTTAGAGTACTTATAGTGATCCATGTACCTTGCTTATAGTTCATTTCTACCTAACTTGATCTATGTTTAAGGTTCTTAAATGTTTAGGTTTGAAAATAGTAGTTCGGGATGTTTGGACTTCATGGTACACATACCATCATTTAAAATCAAAATCCAGGGATTTTAGTACGCATACCCGTTTGCATACTGCTCCAGGTCATGAAAATTCGTTTGCAAACCGGTATGCATACTTGACCGTAGACGTCGATATTCGGTAAACTTGTTTTGGCCGTAACTTCTTCGTCCGAACTCGTAATTACCTCATTCTTTTTGAATTCTCTTCCTTTTTGAATTCCCTTCGAAATGGAGTTGATAATTCTCGAATTTGGATGAGTTAAGATTGGTATTTGTCCCGTCTCTTGTTTTTGAGTGTTTTGCTCGTTTCGTCGCACTTGTTCCACTTCTCTTGGACTTGGGCACTTGGATTCTTGGAGTACTACTCATCTAAGCTCATTTGTAGATTTTACAAGAATGTTGTTGGTGAATCACAAAGAAGGAAGTCCAAGAATGGGTAGTAGTACGCATTGTTATCGAATTCTTGAATGTTCACAATCATCTTATGTGAACTATGGTGCATGATTGTTAATGACTTTGTATGTTCTTCTTTGTTAAGTAAATCTTTTTATACGCCTTTGGTAGCTACTCTTGGTGTAAATCCTTGCGAAAAAGATTGATTCTACCTTCTAAGGACAAAAATTGTTTTTGCAATATTAATCTTTATGATTTTACATATTGCAACTTGTTATGGAATATGTATGTTTGCGTCCGTGAACTTTGATTTTTCCATACGTGGTCAAAAGTTAAGTCTTTCATATGCCAGTATGCAAGTATTGATAAAAGATTGAATGAACTTTTGACGAACAAAAATTAAGCCTATTATGTCATTATGCAAATATTGATGGAAGATAGGATGAACTTTTGTTTACAAAGATTAAAGTCTATTATATGTCATTGTGCAAATAGTGATGAAAAATAGAATGAACCTTTGTCTATTCCGCGGTATTGATCTTCCCTGATCCATATCTTTATGTGATACTGTGTGGCTCCGTAAGTTCTCGTATGTGAGCATTTCCGATTAAATTAGTCATGGGTTCTCTTGTGGTTAATTTAATTGAGATTTTTGGATACAAAATTCATATTCTTATGTGATTTGTTAATGTCCAAAGAAATCCTTCTTTCTTGTGAAAGTAAGGTCGCTCTTGTTGTTCTTTCGGGAATGACATTTTATGGGGGAGAGTTCTTAATTGAACTTGTGCTTAATTGCCAAATCTTTGTGGGGAGTGCGGCTGCGGAATATTATAGGGGTTATCTTGTATCTTTATAAACTCCTTGATGAATACATTTAGTTTCGGCTATATGATTGTATCTAAGAAAGTTGATATGTGCTTTTCTTTTGGTCATGAAGTATCTCTATGGAAATTTCATTAGGATCCCACTAATTTTTGTACCTTTGCCAATTTTTGTAAGGACCCTCAAGCTCGTCAACGCTATTAGACCAGTCAAGAGACGACTGAGCCGCTAATGACTCGATTAATTAGAAACAAACGTTAATTAATAGAAATTAATCTAACAACGATTTAGATACGAAACTAGTATCACTAGATAGATCCCGAAAAGTTATGCGAAATGGACTACTCGAACGTGCCAATCGGATACCAGTAGGAGAAAAATTTATCAGATTAGCGAGAAGGGCAAAAGAGTCCTTTTTCACGTAAACCGCCTGGCTGCCCTTATCCGTTTCTCGGGTGCCTTTAACAGTTCTGGTCGGCCTTATCCCTAAAACCGATCGAGAAGAAAATTCATTTCTTCTTTTCTCTTCTTTCTTCTTCTTCTTCTTTGTTTCTCCTCTTCTCCTGTTTGTTGATCTCAATCTCAGAGATTTGAGTTTCTTCGGTGTGAGAATTTCATAGAAGAATGATATTATTTTGAATCGAAGATGAGGGTGAAGATTGATATTATGCTTGGGCTCGAGAGAAGAAAGAGATGATGCTGTAGATGGAGATTGAATTAAGAGTTCGATTTGGAGTTGTTTAAGATGAATTATGGAACCATTATTAGATGTGGAATCACGGGTTGATATTTAATTGAGGCTTTGAAGTTGTTTTTTTGATTGAATCAAGAATTAGGGTTTCCTGAGTTGGATTGGAATTCGATTTGAGTAAGTATTAAGAAGAGTTAGACGGAATTATAAGATGGGTTTGCTTAATTGAAGGGTTTGATTGATGTCTTGAGATTGAAGATAGTTTGGGTTCATGTGTTCTTCCCCAAATTGAAATTAGGGTTTGAGTAGAATCGATGATGAATTAGAGTAATAGTAGATAGATGAAGCACAAAGGGGTAGTCGGTTGAATTGATGCTGTGTGGTTGTTTTAGAGGATAATCAAAGAGTTAGGGTTTTCCTGTGAGTTGATGATGATTTGGTGGGAATTGATTATATGGCTGAGAACTGTTGGTGAGTTGTTGTAGCCTTAAGAAGAATAGCAGAATCCAATTAAGCAAGAAGAGGAGTTGAATTGTATCTGCTGGAATGGAATTAATTTGAGGTAATTGTTCTTCATCAGTAAATTTAGTAAAGTTATTTGTTTTCTATATTGAGGTTGTGTGTTTCTTAATGATTTGTATGGATTGAGATGAAGGTGGAGTTGAGATTTTGTAAGTTGTTGTGTAGTGAATGAGTAAATGTTGTATGGTTGAATGGATGAAGATTACAGGTAGTAGTGGGATGTTGTTGATGTTGTGGTGTTGTAGAAGGCAGGGAAGATTTAAGATGGGTGTAATTGAATAGGAACTGATGATATCACATACTATTGGAGATTGAGTTAGTAATGGTGCTGGTTCTGTAGCTATTGATGTTTTCAAGTGAGTTGGTGGTTTGCGATGATAATGAATCTGTGTATAGGTTATGGCAGGTGTTATGAGTTGATCTCAGTAATTGAGAGTTCCAGGTGAAAGAGTAGTGGTAACTAGAGATGGTGGTATTAAAAGATGATTAAACTAAGTTGTTGTTGATATGGGTTGCAGATTGAGTAACAGAGTTAATGAGGGAATCTGATGGTGTTGATATTACAGGGGAGGAGATGTGTATTGGTGGTGAATGTGTTGAACTGAACTCAAGTTGTATGAGATGTTGTATGACTGAAGTTTTAGAAAGAGAGTTAGATGATTGTGTTGAGATGATCTGGTATTAAAGCTGCCATTGCAGGTAAAGCTTAAATTGCAGTTGTATTGAAATTATAGGATTGTATAGAATGAAAGTTTGTATTTTAATCAAATGAATAGAATCAGGTTGCAAGTGAATCTGTAGTTAAAATAGGGTATTTGCATGATAGTCATCCCAGTCAGATGTCTGACTGATTTAACCTTAGCTGACGCATTTGTCTGACTGTGACTGAGTTGACTCAGTCTTAAACAGTTTAGACTCATCGATTTGACTCAATGGACCTTGACTGAGTTAACCTTTGATCGTGGACTGGACTTTGACCTTTGACTGACGTTTACCATTAGTTGACTCTGCTGACCGTTAGAGACCGTTAGTTAACCAGTTGGACTAGGCCTTTGGTTAGTGGGCCTGTTAGTAAACTTGGGTTTTGAACCAGTTTTCCAATTGAACATGAGTTGGACCCTTAAGGTCCGAATTAGCCTTTGGTCCCTCATACAAAGTTGTATATCTTCTTATGACTATTCAAACGAAAATATAATTGAATTAGTAAACCTTAGCTAAGCTAAAGATATGTAGAACCATAAATGGGCTTAGAACCATTAGATAAACTTGTATGATTCTTGTGTGAGCCATTTTGGCTAGATTGTTAGAGTTCTTGTGTGATTAACAGTTAGTCTATATTAACAACGATCGATTCAAAGGATGAACCAGTGGATCGTAGATCTCGAGGAAGGCGTGGCTTGTCATCAAAAGAAGTGGGAATTTACATTTAACTCTTTTGAAACCATTGTTATTTCTCTTACAAAAGTTTATGTTTTACAAACTCATGCATTATCTGTTTGTGCAATCCATGCATTGTTTAGTTTGTGTTATGATTGTTCTGTTGATTCTTTTAATCTTTCCATGGTTTGGAAAGGACTTGTAATGTTTTGAATGTCATTATGAATTGTTGTGGGAAATAAGAATTTCCACATGTGGTATACAGGATACGCTCCTTCGCATTTATACCTACTTATTTTCGAGCTTTTATGTCATCAGTTTGCGAGTTCGGAATTGGTGACATCAATAGATATTAGGTGTGAATTTGCGAGTTCGGAATTTACAACCATATTATAAATTGTTTGAAGAAGGAGTTTGTCCATATACATGTTTGTTTATTTCAGTGACTTGGTCACTTTTTAATGTTTGGGAAAACATGTATTGTTTTCCAAGTCTTGCTCATGATTTCTTGAAAGTTAAATGTTATTTCTACTGGGCACCCCTTTTAGGGATGATGTGCTCACCCATTCCCACTTTCAGTTTCAGAAACAGATCAGAGTTGCGCAGCGGAAGCTTCGAGGAGTTGAGTCCGTTAGTTGGTTAACTTCGGCTATGTTTATTATGTTGTATATTTTATTTGTAAACCAAATGACTATTGTATATGTATCATTTGAGAGTAGTTCTTGTATATATATATTTCAGAGCGGGGCTAGTTTTTGGGTTAAGTTTTGTAGCAGATTTATTAATTGAATATTAAGTAAATGATTTAGATTCTTAGTGCCTCTTTATTTAGCTAATCTCTTGAATTAGTCAGCTGCTAGCTTAGGGGGCGCTACAATTTTATTGACAAAAAGGGGGGGAATTAATGTGTAGTTCATACTACAAATACATATGGTTTACAGATCATTATGTAAGGGGGAGTGGTTTTCATGTGAGATGAAATATTGACTAAGGGGGAGTGATACATATCACCATAGTATTGTTGTCGAATTTGTGATACAATTGAACTTAGATGCTGTGTAATAATACTATGACACTGTATAACAATGATTGAGAGCTATTGTTTTCTCATTGTTATGGCTACGGATCTTCAACAACGATGATGCTGAATTGAATACCTTTGGAATCATTGGAGTACTTGGAAGTGACGAAGATTTAGAATAATGTTGAAGAACCAAGGAGATCAAGCATTGGATGAGAAGCTACAAAGTTTATTTATTTTGTATTCCATATGTATTGATAGTTTTGTCACTATAATTGACAAAGAGGGAGATTGTTAGAGCATTGTTTGGTCGAACTCGCAAGCGTTGCTATCTCAAGCTTGTTTGTCAAGTTTAGTTGCCAAAACTATAAGTCTTGATTTCTAGTCTAATTATAGCTAAGTCTCGGATTAGGATAGTAAGTTTAGTTGAGCCTTAGACTCCACGACGTTCATAGAATGAAGATGAATAACTACTCAAGGGAACTTGTGGAACTTCATCAACAAAGAGGTATGTGGAGACTTGAACTTATCTATCACTTAAAAGTCTATCTATTTTATCTCTTATTTTGAGACAAAAGTTGTATTGCTATATAAACTTCATTTATACACATGTGCTATTTCGAGCCGTGTTTAACTCACTTATCTATGCCTCAAAATATGTGTTGGTAAGCTTTCACTTTGGCCAAGTTCATCTTTACTAGTGACGAAAGTCATGTTGGTTGTTTCAATAACTTGAAAATCGCTTTGATGAAAATAGTTTGTGAATAACAACTATTATAACATCCTCTAAGAAAGTTTCAATGATTGAAATAAGAGTTTAGAACAAGTAACCATGTTTGGATATAAACATAGTGTGTTCTCACATTTGTCTAAAAGTACAAAACCGGTAACCTGGAGTATGCGTACACGTACGCGTACCGGCGGTTGTTGGAAACTCGGGCAAGTATGCGTACCCGTACGCATACTGGCAGAAAGTTCATGTCCGTGAATTTCTGATGGAGTTTGGAAGTGTGATTTAGTATGCGCTACGCGTACTAGTGTAACCAAACTCGGTCCGACCACTTAGGTATGCGTACCCGTTTGCATACTTAAGTAGGTTACTTTCTAAAATCGGTTTGTTCATGAACTAAAACATTTATATAATTAGGAATGCAATCTTTGCAAACCGTGGCTATAATGTTCATGAATTGATTCGAGTGAATCAAAATCGATTTTGCTTCAATTGTGTCTTGTATACTTCTATAAGATCTAGGCAATTGAACAACTCTCTTAACTAGTTCATTTGAGTCACTTGGACTATTTATGGTGAAGATGAATAAGGTTGATGTGAAAGTTCTCATATGGCTAACCATTGGTTAACTATTGTTGAACCAACTAGGTGTACACGTTTAGGTACGGTTACCCAAACTTAAATGAAGGTGCATTTCATTTGTGTATAACAAGTTAAGTTCAATCTAACGGTTGAAAGATATTAGCTTGAATCTAATCAGGTTTTCATCTAACGATGAATATTGAATGCTTTGTTACCAAGGTAACTTAGATTGCAAACCCTGATTTGGAGACTATATAAAGGAGAACTCTAGCAACTGGGAAACCTAATCCCCACACCTCCTGTGTGATACTAGTTGCATAAACTAGAGTCGATTCTCCTTTAACCTTAGTTTTTTCATGAAACCCTGTAGGTTAACGACTTAAAGACTTCATTGGGATTGTGAAGCCAGACCCAACTATTTTCTTTGTAGTTGCGTGATATGATCTTGCTGTTTCTATCGTGTTTGAGTACAATCGTAAGATTGGCTTGAGATTTATATCTCCGATAGGAAAGATAGAAAATTAGTCACAAACACCTTCGTCTCATCGTTTGTGATTCCACAATATCTTTTTTCGTTAATCGATTAAGATTATTATGAGGTGATTGATAATTCTAGGTTGTTCTTCGGAAATATAAGTTCGGGTTATCGATTGGTTCCTGTTCACCTTGATTTATCAAAAGACGGAACAAAACTCGTAGGTTTATCTATGGGAAACAGATTTATCTATTCAATAGACTTTTCCGTGTGAGACAGATTTGTTTATTAAAGTCTTCGACTTTGGGTCGTAGCAACTCTTAGTTGTGGGTGAGATCAGCTAAGAGAATCAAGTGCGTAGTATCCTGTTGGGATCAGAGACGTAAGGAACGCAACTGTACCTTGAATAAGTGTGATATTGATTAGGGTTCAACTACATTCCAGACCGAAGTTAGTTTGTAGTCGGTTAGTGTCTGTAGTGGCTTAATACATTGTGGTGTTCAAATCTGGACTAGGACCCGGGGGTTTTCTGCATTTGCGGTTTCCTCGTTAACAAAACTTCTGGTGTCTGTTTTATTTATTTTCCTCATTATATTTTGTTATATAATTGAAATATCACAGGTTGTGCGTTGAATCGATCAATTGGTAAATCCAACCTTTGGTTGTTGATTGAAATTGATTGATCCTTGAACATTAGTCTTTGGTACCGTTCAAGTTATTTCTCTTGTATTCAATCGGGCTCGCAAATTCCTATTTGTTTGATTGCGGATTGAATCGAGAAATTGAGATATAACTCTTTGATATACTTTTTTTTATTAAGATTGAGTCTGACGGTCTAGTTGATTCTCTTGAAAGTATATTGGAGTTAGTCCATACAGATTGCTAAGCGAAATATTGGGTGAGGTTGTTGTACCCCCGTTTTTTCACATACTATCGTAAACTTCCGAACTTCAGTTGAAACCAGTACACGTACATGTACACATACTTTAGTACCTGGACTTCAACTGACTTCGCCAGTACGCGTACAAGTACGCATACTCTAGCTCCCGGGTTTTACCTGACTAACCAGTACGCATACGGGTATGCATACTTAGTTCTGGTCTTGGATCAACACATATGCAAGTACGCATACTGTGCTTATAATCCAATCATGGTTAATTGTTCTAAACTCCCATTTCAATAATTGAAACATTCTCGGAAGACGACAATAGCTGTCTCACACAAACTATTAGCTTCAAAGAAATTTTCAAGTGTTCGAATGATGAATACGAAAAATTCCGAGTCTACATCAAATGACTGTCTCACACAAATTATGTAAGATGTTACAAGGCGATTTTCACATAATCATCTTTTGACTTTCGTCAAGAATATAAGATGAACTTGGTTAAAGCGAAAGATTACCAACACATATTTCGAGAAATATGTAAGCGAGTTAAACTCATCTCGAAATATCAAATGTGTATAATCGAAGTCTATATAGCTATACGACTTTTGTCTCAAATAGGAGATAGAGTAGATAGATTTTTGAGTGATAGATGAGTTCAAGTCTTCACATACCTTTTGTTGATGAAGTTCCACAAGCTCCCCTTAGTAGTTCTTCGTCTTCAATCGATGAACGTCGTGAATTCTAATGCTCAACTACACTTTTTATCCTAATCCGAGACTTAGCTATAAGTAGACTAGAAATCAAGACTTATAGTTTTGGAACCTAAACTTGACAACAAGCTTGAGATAGCAACGCTTGCGAGTTCGACCGAGCAGTGCTCTAACAACTTTGATTGCACCTAGTTTGTTTATTCTTAAGAATCTTCTCTTCTGATATAAGATTCACTCAAACTAAATCGAAGTATCGACGAGATCTTTAGAACTGTTTGTAGATCTAAAGACATCTTTTGATAATCCATTGTTAACAGACTCCGTTCTGTGCGTGATTGATCACAAGAGATTCAAGTGGTGTTGTGAATTTTTTTAATTGAAGATTAAAGAAGATTTGAAGACGAAGAAGATTTCTTATTGTTTCTCATATCTTTGTGTTGCACAAACCTTGATCGAACGAGATCCAACTAGAATCGAATTTATTCGATTGATTAGTCGCGTGAGATCGGTAACTCCTAATAGTTCTCTTGAGATCTATTTTGATTGTTATAAATCTTAATCTTATTACTTAGGTAATAGAGATTGGATTGATCTAACAAGGCAAAGGAGTTTATTAGCTTAAACGGAAGAGCCTTTGCATATGACTTGAGATATCTTATCTTAAAGAATCAATAGAGTTGTTACCAAACAGATTTGTTGTTCCTTTACTGTTTGGAATACGATCCAAAGGAATTGTTCTTGTAAGTGCGCTCATCGAAGTCGGAAGCGCAGGGATACTGAGGAAACTAAGTGAACTAGGGGTAGTTGCTTGGTCTCAACTATACGAAGTTAGTTTAGATTTTGTATAGCGGCTTAATTCTGAGAGTATTCAATTCTGAATTAGGTCCCGGGGTTTTTCTACATTTGCGGTTTCCTCGTTAACAAAATCTTGTTGTGTCTTTTACTTTTTTATTTCCGCAATTATAATTGTTTATTATAATTAGAAGTAAAATACACAAAAGTTAACTCCACTGTACTTGATAGTGATCCTATAGAGTTTGGTTAAGTCCGAACTATTATCAAGTAATCACAATTTGGTTGTCGTATAGTATCGATCTCGTATCCATAGACAATTACACAAAGTGTGAATACTGATTTGTAGTATTGTCTCGACTTTGTCCATAGACAATCACTTTCGGTAAGAGGACTTATAGGTGGATAAATTAAAGATTGTGGTGTATTTGGGTACCCTTGCCTTTTCAATTGGTATCAGAGCAGGAAAACACGAAAAGATCTAACAATCGTGTTTGGTGCGATCCAACCTATAAGAATTGAATCTAATGTCTGATTCAGTTAACGTTATGCAAGAGTATGAATACTTAAATGTTGAAGATGTTACTACTTCGTTAACTCATGATCCAGGAGTTAAGAAAGAATCTAAGTCTATCTCTGATGGAAAGGAAGATGCTGATAAAGAGTTGGTAAAACTCCAAAAGCCTATAAGATCTCTGTCTATAAGGATGCTAATATTAAAGACAGAGTCCAATCTTCTTAAACAAGAGATCAGAGAAAAGGACATTCAACTAGATATTCTATCCAAATAGAATATGGATCTCATGGTAAAAGTAGAAGCCCTTGGTAAATATCTTACTCAAGATCAAGAGATTCATCCTATGACTCTTACTAATGAATCTGTTATAATTTCTTCTGATGAAGAAACCAAAAGTCCTTTTTTTACTTTTACAGATTGTGATAACAAAACTTGTTTGATCACATCTGAAACAGATCATGATGATGGTAGTCTGCCTAACTACATCAAGTCAGAAGAGAATGAGAAACCATCTTGTACATCTATTAATGATCAAACGAAATCTTGTCCAAAGGAAACTTTGAACCGATTCCGTGAAAAAGATCTTAAGGAGTACAACTTTCAGCCACTTGACAGAAAACTTATACTTTTTCAAAATACTATGGTTTATTGTCTTAAAAAACTGAAAGATCATTCCTCAGTAGAAAGACAGAATATACTCCAAACTGATAAGATCAACTCAAAAGAATCAGAAGTAAGAGTTGATAATCACTTATGGAAAAAGGTTCCTCCTCACTCATGTCGAAACAATCTTTGTTTACATGAAGAACGATTCCATAAGAAAGGGAAAGAAAAATTCTCTACCAAAGGAAACAATCAGGGAAGATTTTCGATAATTGTTTCAGATAATCATATTGATGTGCATAACAAGGAAATCCTTAGAATAAGAAAATATTATCAAAATCTCATTGACAAAATTAAGAGAGATTTATCTATCTCTGAAAATTCTCACATCAGTACAGTTTCTCCTCATGATTATACCTTTAGATCAAGGAAGGATCATCTTCTTGGGAGAAAATACTCTGGGCAGAAATTTCCAAAGAGAAACACGAACTATGTTTCTGATACTCGTTGTAAGCAAGAAAAGGCTTACTCAGATACAACCTAGTTGTATGGAGATTGTGTACTCTCATCCTAGTTCGTTCTCATAACTTTTGGGATGAGAAAGCACACAAAACGAGAGCACAATTTTTAGTTTTTTTTTTATCAGAAAAATCTTGACAATTTCTGGGTAGTTGCGAATCCATTTTTTGTCTAAAAATTGTTCATGTTTATCATGATCTTCCAAAAATAGGTTTTATTTGGAATTTTCGAATTTTAATAAACCTTCCAGCATGAGAAGTTCGGACATTGAAAACAAAATATATTATTTATATATTTTCAGAATTTCCTTTGTGTTTTCTGTCTAAAAGTTGTCTCTTTTTAAGAGAAACTTTCTCTTGCTTGTATTAAGAAACCCTGACTTATTCTTATTTAAGTCCCTGAGCATGCCTCCAATAACTTGCAGCATTACAAACGCAAATAAGGAGGAAGCTCAAAAGGTTAAGGATTGTCAAGGAATCAATACAGAAAGGAAAAAGAAGATCATATCGAAAATCATGTCTGATTATGATACCGATAGTTCTGCTGGATCCCAAGATGAGTCATGTATGTTTCCTTACAACCTTCAAGATCTAACAAAAACCAAGTGGATACCTTCTGATAGTATGATTGACTATATCCATGGTTTTGAAGAACTAAGAATCAATCTCATAATAACGGTTCGAAATCAAGATTGGCTCAAGGATTGGATTGAGGAAACAAAAGCTGATCTTGCAGACATGAAGGTTCAAGTTGAAAAGCTTGAAAATAGGAAGTGGTTGCAAAC
The DNA here is from genome assembly GCA_023531105.1 of Papaver atlanticum. Classification (NCBI taxonomy): domain Eukaryota; kingdom Viridiplantae; phylum Streptophyta; class Magnoliopsida; order Ranunculales; family Papaveraceae; genus Papaver; species Papaver atlanticum. The sequence continues at coordinate 1,558,596 of JAJJMB010012776.1, forward strand.
AAGTCTCTCGAGACATGCTTAAAGAGTTTGAACATTGAAGAAACCTCAGTGAACAATAAGAGCACCACTAGAGATTAAGTTATATGCTGCAATACTTAATCCAAGAAAATAGACATCAATTTTTGATTTATTTCGATTATTGTATAAGGTCTATTTTTGAATAAAACAATCATTATTTATGAATAAAATTATTATCTTATAATTTTTCTTGTGATAGTTTCCGATTACATAGCCTGTGCTTGAATGTCTATATTTTTGCTATGTGTTTTCGGTTTATGGGATGTCTGATTTCGGTTTTCATAACCTTAATATTCCATATCATATGACGTGAACACTTATGGTTTGTGTGACCTTTTGATTTAGCGGGATTAAGTTCTAGCCCATGTTGGTAGGCTTTATTAAAGGATCATAAGTTGTTCCGATTGAAACTCATATGTGAAATGTCACAATATGTTGAATCAATTTGTGTTTAAGTTGTGTTTAGCATAAACATATGTGTTTCGGGTTTTCAACTTTTGCTATTGGCACGCATTAGTTAAAAACCGATTCAACATTTCTTTGGTAAAGGTTGCTCTTGTTGTTATTATTTTGTTCTTGCGAGAGGATAACAACATATTGGGGGTTTACCGAAGAAGAGTTCTTATTTGAACTTGCGCTTAATGATATATCTTTATGGGGAGAAGAGGATGCGGAATATGAGGTAACAAATTTTTTAGCTAATCGTTTTCCTGTTTCAGAAAAGCCTGTTTATGTTGCTTATATTTTGCTTTTGCTTACCAAAATTTCGGTACAATTGATATATTCCATTGTGATGTGTATGGATGTTTGTGTGTGTAATTCAATTGTTTCCGGTTAAGAAAAACTGTGTCAATTTATTTGGCTTATTTTTGGTATCTTCTTTATTATTGGGTATCAAGTGTTTTTGCTTAACGAAATTTCGGTGCAATTACGGTGCTACAATGTCTATGTTTGTTTCAATTGCTTCCGGTTAAGAAAATAATTGTGCAAGTCAATTTATTTTGGTTTGTATGTATTGTTTATGGCCTAACAAAATACGGGATCATTTGTTTAGTCCAATTTGATTCCGGATAAGAGAAACTAAGTTAATTCTGATCTTAGTTAGACTTATCAAATTGAATGATTCGGTTATTCAAGTCCAATCGAATGCCTTGACAAAAAAAAAACTAGTTAACTAACCTAGTGCTTGTCTTGTCTAAAGAGAAAGGTCTAAGTTATTGTATGAATAATTAGAGCCTGATGAGAGAAATAAAGTTAATTCTGATCATTATTTTGGTCTTATCGAAATAAGCGATTGTATGTGTACAATCGGTTTAACAAGGGAATTAAGTTTCTTAGTCAATTTGTTAAACTATTAGGGAATATTTCTTCGGGAAATAGTTTTCCTTGATAACATATTAAAACTAAATTACTTGTAGTTTCGGTTTTAATGTTGGTTATCTAAAGTGGTATGTGAAACCTTTGTGCTTAACTCTTATAGAGTGTTTACAAGTCTTTTAGATTTGTAAGATCCTTTCGATTTGACCTTTATTTGCTCGAGCCTTTCTCATTTTGTGACAAAAAGGGGGAGAAATATATGGACTAAACAAGTGATTTGCAATCACTAAGGAAAGGACAACTGTGCTTAAAAGTTATATCTAACGAAAGAGTAAAGCATTGACTAAGGGGGAGAAACATATCATATTGTTGTGTAGTTATTTTGTACTACAAAAGTGGAATAACAAAGATATTCAGATTGAATATCTACCTATCTTAACTTTAGGGGGAGAATAAGCTTTGTTATTCAGATGTCAACAACGTCATTTATTTATTGAATATATGCACGTTATTGTGCTGTTGAAACTTTGAATCAAGCGTATGTATAATGAATTCTTTTAATTTGTGTATCCATATGTATTAACAGTTTTGTCACTAAAATTGACAAAGGGGGAGATTGTTATAGCATAGCTCAGTTGAACACACCAAGCGTTTGTATGTCAAGTTTGGTTGTCATATTTTAGTGAATCAAAAATCATCTAAGAGTCGCTTGATTATGTACTAGAGACAACTTTGTTTAGGTTAGACTAGAAAGTCTAGGAATGTTGAGACATACAAGTATTACTCGAATACCTGAAGAACGTAAAGAAGTAACGAGCTACAACGACGACATCATCCTTCCTCTTGAGGTTAGTAATATTGACTTGAACTGTTTCATTCCTAACGTATCTTTCAAGTCGTGCTATATTGAAAACATAACTGCGAAGCTGTGTATGGATATATTACTCTAGTAGTGAGAAATGATCATATGATCATAGTATTAGGGAATTAGACTACGAAGTATAACGCTTATCTTTTGAACTTCATAGATATGACATCGACATAATCTTACGAATGCTGTTGTGATTATGTGTATGGGTAAAGGTGAAGATTTCATCCTAGGAAACAATGTTTTACATTTGTTTAAAGGAAGTACATTCATGAACTTGTTTTACGAATCGAAATGGAAATCGCTAGGCTTATTCATTGCAAATCTTTGGATTACCAATATGTGTGAGATTGTAGAACCGATCGTAACTTTGTTATGTATCTTGGTACAACTAATCACAATGCCTGACTTTTGATATGGTATGACTAGTTTTGATTAATTAGTGAAACCGATCCTAAGTAATCACCTGAGATGGTATGATCGATATTTGTAATTGGTGTGACCAATCCTAGTAATTGGTGTGACCGATTACAGATAAGTTGTGTAATTGATCCTTGTAATTGGTGTAACCGGTCCTAGTAATGGGTGGAACCGATCCTGGTAATTGGTGTAACCGATCCTAGTGACTGGTGTGACCGATCCTAGTGACTGGTGTGACCGATCACAAGCAATACCATGTGTATATGGTAACTGTTAGAGCATTGCTCGGTCGAACTTGCAAGCGTTGTTATATCAAGCTTATTTGTCAAGTTTAGTTGCCAAAACTATAAGTCTTGATTTCTAGTCTATCTACTGTTAAGTCTCGGATTAGGACACTACACCAAATTATGGGATTAGTAACTAAAATTCGTAACGGCTTACTGGCCGTTACGAAATTTCCTATACAAATTGCCATTACGAAATAATTGTAACAAGCATGAGCCGTTACGATTTTTTTTTAGGCATGCCAGTCACACGCTTGGTCACACTTGAGTCGTAACACCTGGGATATGTGCGCGTGTCATTCACATGCGTGCTATTGTGTTTCCACCCCAGATAGGTAACGCTAGAGGATTCCTCCCGTGCCATAATATTTTCTCCCCCTTATCTCGACCTCTCCTCTCATTTCTCATTTTCATTTCTCTCTCTTTTCTTCGCCCGCCTCTCTCTTCTTCTCAACGGAAGATTATTCATCTGATCTTTGAAGAACTGATCTTCAATCATCTGTTAATCGATTTCAGGTTTTTGATTTCACAGATCCGTGTAAGTATTTCATCATATGTAGTATTTCAGTTTGTTAATGAGATATTAGGGTTTCAGTATTTCAATCGATTTTAGGGTTTGTGGTTACTCGTTTTGATTTTCGATCTCTAAATTTCTCCTTTATCTGCTTTCTTTCTCAACTGAAAACCCTAGCTTTCTTGAACTGCTGCTCCGTTGATGATATTAGGATTTGATTTGGAGGATTTGATTCGGGGGTTTTGTTAGGGTTTCTCTGAATTGAGTTTGTAGAAATTTTCATAGATTTTGCTTTTGATTTGGTATTGAAATTCTTTGGGTTGGGTTTGATTCTCTGCAGACGAAGCCATTTAATTAGGGTTTGGTTTTCTTCAAACTGTATTAGGTGATCTTAGGCTTTGCAATTTAAATTTTCTCTACTCACTACTTAAGTTAGGGTTTGATTTTGTGGATAAGGATTTTGCTTTTTAGTTAATGGTGGATTTGTTTTCGATTCGCAGAGGGAGTACTATTTTTTGATATACTATGTATATGCCTTCTTTTTAAATCAATTTTCAAAGTGAGTAATTATTTATTTTTGTTCTTTTGTTCGACTGATTTGTCTGTCTCTGTCTTTGTGTTTTACTCTATATGTCTGCATTCTTTTAGGCTTTGGGATGTTCTCCTGAGAACTGTAGACCAATCAAGTGTGCAAACGAGTAACTTATGTGGTGATGGAGCACTGCAATCTCTTATCATCTTCTATGTATTTTTTTGTTGCTGTCCTTTTTGTTTCATCGGCGGAGGAACCTTCAAGGTCATCTTACAAGTTCTCCTCCTTGTCCTCCAGGTTGGGTCATCTTACTCACTCTTTGCACTTAAATTGGCTAGGTTTCACCATATGACCGTATCAGATACAATGCAAAGAGAGATGCCTGCATACGAGGATCGTCAAAAAGGTCAACCTTTAGCCTATCCTGAAGCAGTTCTGTTAACAAATCCAGCCAATCCAGTTCATAAAGGAGAGGTAAAAAGTGCTGCACCATGAAGGCATACATAAGTTTTCTGTTTATTACAAGTATATGGTTATATATTGTGGTAGTCATTGTTTAAAGAGGAGAGCCCGTTCTGCTGGCATTTGTAGCCAAAAAGGAAAAAACAAAACAACATGATGCTAATTAAGAAATTATGCATAATTCTGTGGCGCAGGTAGATGATAAGTACATGTATTCAGTTGAGAACAAAGATACTGGGGTACATGGATGGATTAGTGCGAATCCACGTGTAGGATTTTGGATTATAACAGCAGTGAGTTCCTTGTTGGTGGCCCTCACAAACAGGACCTCACCTCCCATGCAGGTCCTATAAGTCTCTCTGTAAGCATCTCACTCTCTGTCTTTCTGAATCATGCATCTCAGTCTAGCCACTCTTAACCAAAACGTCATTTTTTGAGATGATTTTCTTCATTTGCTAACTAAAAATTCAGTTATTGCGGACCAAGAGAGTAAGGGTTCGTACAAGAGTTATCTGCGTCAAATGAGTGTATCTACTGATATGGATGAGTGAATTAGGTCTATGTATAATTTCATTAGTACCTAGTACTAGTATACCTATTTTACCGAGCTATTATATCCACCAATATTTTTGGAAAACAGAACACAACACAGAAAATCAGAAAGAGAAATAAATCCTCTATGCAATTTCCATGTGGGGTATTGAATTTCTAAAAAGAATTCTCAAGTATGAGCCGCAAGTGTCTAAGTTACTACTCTGATCGTTCCAATTCATTGCCTTGCAGATCGGACGATGGTGGTTGGTTTCCTTGCAGAAGGTGCTCACAACCAGGACCTTGTTCAGGTGCATAACTCAAAAGTGTTGCAGATTTGAGAGACAAACAGGACACAGGAGAAGGCAAAGGCTGTTATGTGAGTTTTGCGTCTGCTAGTTTATTTATATGCTATCTATTTAAGTTTCTAAACTTATAAACAGATATTATATTCCCTTGAACTTAGGAATTCTCTCAAGTATTAAACTGCTTGATGAATGTAAAAGAGTGTTTAGGAATTCTCTTAAGTTTTAAGTTAATGACTTGGTTGAATGTCGTAGAATTTGGTTGTGCTGAATGAAAGAATAGAACAAGTTTTATTGATGTTGAATGTATTGTGGAATCTGGTTAGATCGAATGAAAAATTTATGCATGTATTTTTGTTGAAATCCGGCAGAAAATGAAATGCAGGTCAACTACCAGTACATTTTTTGCGGTTACAAAAAAATTCGTAACGGCTGGAACATGTTACAACCCTGTAGTTACGAAAATTTCGTAACGGCTCTCACCTGATACCACGTGTCAAATCGTAACGGTTCGACTCTGTTACTAACGCCGTTACAACTCAAAATTCTTACCGGCTCCATTGCCGTTACGAAAAATTTGTAATATGCCCTTTTGAAACAGGCAATGGCCGTTACATCCCGATTCGTAACGGCTCAGTTCTGTTTCTAATCCAGAATTTGGTGTAGTGGGATAGATTGTGTAGTTGAGCTTTAGACTTCACGGCGTTCATCGATTGAAGACGAAAAACTACTAAGGAGAGCTTGTGGAACTTCATCAACAAAAGGTATGTGAAGACTTGAACTCATCTATCATTCAGAAAGTCTATTTTTACTCTATCTCCTTCTTGAGACAAAAGCGTATAATGATATAGTTTTCAGTTTATACACTTTTGATATTTCGAGCTGAGTTTAACTCGCTTACATATTTCTCAAAATATGTGTTGGTAAGCTTTTGCTTTAGCCAAGTTCATCTTATGTTCTTGACGCAATATAAAAGATGATCATGTAGAAATCTCCTTGTAACATCTTACATGATTTGTGTGAGACAGTCATTTGATGTAGACTCGGAATGTTTCGTATTGATCATTCGATCACTTGAAAATTTCTTTGAAGCTAATAGTTTGTGTGAGACAGTTATTCCCGTCTTCCGAGAATGTTTCAATGATTGAAAATGGAGTTTAGAACGATTAACCATGATTGGATATAGCATAGTGTGTGTACTTGCATATATGTTATCCATATCCGAAAACCATGGTATGCATACCCGTATGCATACTACTTGGTTTGGTGAATGTCCGGGAACCATGGTATGCATACCCGTATGCGTACTGATTGGTTTTGTGAAAGTCTGGGAACTTAAGTATGCATACCGGTATGCGTACTGTCGTAAGTTTAAAGTTCCGGAATTTCAACTGAATTTTTGTTAGAGGGAGTGCAAAATGTGATTCGAGGAGAGCAGAAATCGCGCTCGACTCGCTAACTTGAACCTATCCAGTATAATATCCTGACTCGGACAAAATTAACCATAAGAAAAACACCTAATACCAGGACACCAGTTGCGCTCTTACTATTATCCAATCAACCCGACCATGAATACCAATTTTCCCTTCTCCAATCAGCTCCTCCATGGATACCAATGGACAATGAACACCGATAAAAGCAGCATAAACCAAAATGAAAAACATACATAATAATCAATATATCAAAAATTCTAAATAAGGTTTATACTTTCTAATAGAGTGATTCTTAATCTTAAAGGCTTTCGAAGATCAGTAGATGATAAAGTATATCGTTGTTGTGATATAAAATCAATAATAATTAAATTAGGTTTTTGTAATCGACCCATCAATAATTAATATACATTGTTGCTTTACTGATTGATTCTATTCTTAACTCTGTTGCGTTTATGCATTTGATAACATGACCTGTCCCTCCGTCTCTAAAAAATAGGCAGGTAAAATTACACACAAACCTGCCTATTATTTTGAAATTGAGGTAGTATAAGATTGCATCAACTATCGACACACACAACTTGTCGCGAGGAAGATAAAGAGTTCAGCAAGCTAGTGAGAATTGGATACTCAGTACTCTAATGGAGGTGTTTTATTAATCAAAAATTTGTCGATGATGGAGTTGTTCAGGGAAGGGGTGTTAATTTTTTGGAGTTAAGGGGGGATTTAGTATGGGTAACTTCATCCGAGTCATAGTAAAATATTGAATAGGTCTTAACTAGCGAGTTGACCACGATTTCTGCTCTCCTCGGATTACATTTTGCTCTCCCTCTAACAAAAATCTTTCAACTGAGGTCGGTGGTATGCGAACCGGTATGCATACTGGCTAACCCAAACTTAGTCCGGCTACTTAGATATGCGTACCGGTATGCGTACCTGAGTAGGTTAGTTCTAAAATCGGTTTATTCATGAACTAATACATTTATATATTAAGGAATGCAATCTTTTGCAATCGTGGCTATAATGTTCATGAATTGATTCAAGTGAATCAAAATCGATTTTGCTTCAATTGTGTCTTGTATACTTCTACGAGAATATAAACAATTGAACAACTCCATAACTAGTTTCATTTGAGTCATTTGAACTAGTTGTGATTGAGATGAACAAGGTTGATAAGAAAGTATTCATAAGGCTAACTTCGGTTAACTATTGTTGAACCAACAGTGTGCACATGTTTAGGTACGGTTACCCTTATCTAAATGAAAGAACATTTCATTTGTGTATAACAAGCTAAGTTCGATCTAACGGTTGAAAGATATTAGCTTTAATCTAATCAGGTTTTCATCTAATGGTGAATATTGAATGCTTTGTTACCAAGGTAACTTAGATTGCAAACCCTGATTTGAAAACTATATGAAGGAAAACTCTAGCAACTGGGAAACCTAATCCCCACACCTCCTGTGTGATACTAGTTGCGACTAGAGTCGATTCTCCTTTAACCTTAGGTTTTTTCCAAAACCTTGTAGGTTAACGACTTGAAGACTTCATTGGGATTGTGAATCCAGACCCAACTATTGTATCTGTAATTGCGTGTTCTGATCTTACTTTATTCTATCGTGATTGAGTAATATCTTCTCTAAGATTTTCTCGAGATTTATTCTCCGATAGGCAAGATAAAAAGTAGTCACAAACATCTTCGTCTCATCGTTTGTGATTCCACAATATTTTGTTTCGCTACCATACGATTAAGATTATTGTGAGGTGATTGATATTACTAGGCTGTTCTTCGAGAATATAAGACCGGTGTATCAATTGGATCATTTTCACCTTGATTTATCAAAAAACGGAACAAAACTCATAGGTATTTTTGTGGGAGACAAATTTATCTATTCAATAGACTTTTCCGTGTGAGACAGATTTGTTTATTAAAGTATTCGACTTTGGGTCGTAGCAACTCTTAGTTGTGGGTGAGATCAGCTAAGGGAATCAAGTGCGCAGAGTCCTGCTGGGATTTAGAGGCGTAAGGAGCGCAACTGTACCTTGATCAATGTGAGATTGATTAGGGCTCAACTACATTCCAGTACGAAGTTAACTTGGAGTAGGCTAGTGTCTGTAGCGTCTTAATACAGTGTGGTGTTTAAATCTTGACTAGGTCCCGAGGGTTTTCTACATTTGCGGTTTCCTCGTTAACAAAATTTCTTGTGTCTATGTTATTTCTTTTCTGCATTATATTTGTTTATATAATTAAAATATCACAGGTTGTGCGTAAGTTCAATCAATTAGATAATCAAACCTTTGGTTGTTGATATAAATTGATTGACACTTGAACATTGGTCTTTGGTACCGTTCAAGTTATTTCTCAACATTCAATCGGGCTCGCAAATTCATATTTGTTTGATTGCGGATTGAATTGAGAAATTGAGATACAACTCTTGGATATATACTTTTGTTAGAGCATAGCTCGGTTGAACCCACCAAGCGTTGGTATGTCAAGTTTGGTTTTCATATTTTAGTGAATCAAAACTCATTTAAAGAGTCGTTTGATTATATACTAGAGTCAACTTCGTATAGGTTAGGTTGAAAGTATTAGGATATGAGACATTACAAGTATTACGTGAAGACTTGAAGAATGTGAAGAAGTAAGGAGCTACAACGACATCATCCTTCCACTTGAGGTTAGTAATATTTGACTTGAACTGTTTCATTCCCTAACGTATCTTTCAAGTCGTGCATATTGAAAACATAACTGCGAAGCCATGAATGATTATACTCTAGTTAGACATAGTATTAAGGAATACAATACAAAGTATAACACTTATCTTTTGAACTTCGTATATAAGGCATCGACATAATCGTTTGAATGTTATTGTGATTATGTATGGGTATGAGGTGAAGATTTCATCCTAGGAAACAATGTTTTACATTTGTTTAAAGGAAGTAAATTCAAGAACTTGTTTTGTGAATCGAAAGGGAAATCGCTAGGCTTATTGGTATTGTTATTCATTGCAAATCTTTTGAACTACCAATATATGTGATTAGTATAACCGCTCATGACTTGCTTATGTTCTTGGTAAAACTATTCACAAGGCCTGACTTTTGTATTGGTATGACTTTTATTAGTGAAACCGATCTTAAGTAATCACATGAGATGGTATGATCGATTTAATGTTATTGGTATGACCAACTCTAGGCAAAGGGGAACCAATCCTAGTAAGAGGTGCAACCGATCACAAAGGGGAATCGATCCTTGTAAGAGGTGCAGCAAGTTTCTAGATATTGGGAACCGTTCCTATGAACATGTGCAACACGTTTTTAGATATTGGGAACCGATCCTATGGACATGTGCAAAAAATACAAGATAGATACCATATATATATGGGAACCGATCCTAGTACCTAGTCAACCAAGTTTTGGTAACTAGCGTGACTAATTCTAGTACTCACATGGAAGGTAGAACCGAAACTTGGTTTGGTAGAACCGTTAAACCCATGATTGGTGATTTGATAGGATAATCAATCACATATTTCTTGGAAGTCAGATGAACCAATTATAAACTTGTTTGGAAGTGTGGCAAATCAATTCCAAGATTGTAAGTATGAAAGAGGACTTACAAAGTAAAGATGTCGACATACTTTGAACATGTGCAGTAACGCTTACCTTTTATTGTTCAAAGATATTCCTTAATAGCTGAAGGAAAATCCCAGATCGAAAATAAATTGACAATCTTTTAATTAAGGTTTTTAATTTTACATTTGGAAAATAAAAATTAGTAATGTGCATTTACTAATTGGAGATTTTCTAGTGAGATTTCGGTCATTATTTGGACAAAGCATTTCCAGGAATTATGGAAACTGAATTTGGAATATATTGCATATCTTGAGAATATTTTCGGTTTTGGAAATTCCTTGGTGTCCAAACTTCCTTGGTCTATAAATATCAAAGTTTGCAATTCAAGCAAATTAATCCTCAGAGCTAGCAAAACTACCTAGTTGTGTTGTTACTGGTGGAGCCGCCTATTCGGAGAGGAAAGTAACCTAATTAGGCGAAATCTCTTACGGCCGCTCAGTTTAAAGACTTCTTTGGGATTGAGAAGCTCTATTAATATCATTGGTGGGAAACTAGATAATTGCGGTTTATTATTAGTATTCGATTGATTTGATTGACTAACGGTTATTGAACTTTGATTGCACCTAGTTTGTTTATGCTTGAGAATCTTCTCTTCTGATATAAGATTCACTCAAACTAGATCGAAGTTTCGACGGGGATCTTTAGACTATTTGTAGATCTAAAGACGTCTTGTGATAATCCATTGTTAACATACTCCGTTCTATGCTTGATTGATCACAAGAGATTCAAGTTGATTATGTGCAGGTGTTTATTGAAGATCTAAGAAGATTTGAAGACGAAGAAGATTTCTGATTTGGGTTCATAATCTTTGGTGTGCACAATACTTGTTTCGGTTAAAGAGGATCCAACTATAATCGGTTTATCTTTGTGATAGATTGGATTGATTAGTTGAGTAGATCGGCATCAATACAATTCTTTGTGATTCAAAGTATTGATTGCAGAATTTGGACAATTACTTTGGTCGTTGTTATTGGATAGATATAAGGACCTGACAAAGGAGTTTATTGAGATAAACGGAAGATCCTTTTGTCGAACTCATATCACTTGGTTGAAAAGAGTTGTTACCAAACAGATTTATTGTTCCTTTACTGTTTGGAATACGAACCAAAGGAATTGTTCCAAGTGCGTGACTTATTAACAAGTTGGAGGCGCAGGGATACAGACGGAACTAGGTGAACTATAGGTTTAGTTGCTTGGTCTCAACTATACGAAGTTGGTTTGATTTTGTGTAGCGGCTAAATCCTGAGAGTATTCAATTCTGGACAAGGTCCCGGGATTTTTCTGCATTTGCGGTTTCCTCGTTAACAAAATCTTGCTGTGTCTTTTACTTTTCTATTTCCGCAATTATAATTGTTTTTATAATAATTAGAAGTAAAATACACAAACGTAATTCCTATTTACTTGATAGTAATCCTATTGTGTTTGGTTAAGTCCGAACCATTTATCAAGTAAACATACTTCGTTGTTGAATTGTCTCGATCTTGTATCCATAGTCAATCACGCAAGTTATCTTGTTGTCGTATTGTCTCGATCTCGTATCCATAGACGATCACACGAAGTATGAACCGATTAGTTGTATTGTCTCGACTCGGTCTATAGACAATCACTTTCGGAGAAAGGACTTATAGGTGGAAAAGTTTTAGATTGAGGTATATTTTGGTACCCTCGTCTTTTCAACTTTTCTTAAGATTTAGTCTGACTGTCTAGTTGATTCTCTTGAAAGTATATTGGAGTTTGTCCATACAGATTGTTAAACGAATTATTGGGTGTAGTTGTTATACCCCCGGTTTTTCAGTAACCGGTCCTAGTAATTGATGTAACCGATCCTGGTAACTGATGTAACCGGTCCTGGTAACTTGTGTGACCGATCACAAGTGCTTCCATATTAGGGTATAACCGATCCCAGTGATTGGTAGAACCGATTGAACCCATGGATGTGATTTGATATTTGATCAATCACATAGTTGTCTTGGAATACAGATGAACCAATTCTAAACTTGTTTGGAAGTGTGGTATAATCGATTCCAAGATTGTAAATATGAAAGAGGATTTACAAAGAAGAGATGTCAACATTCTTTGAACACGTACAGTAACTCTTATCTTTTATTGTTCAAAGATATTCCTTAGTACTCAAGGAGATCATGTTCCAAAATAAATTAAGAATCTTTTAATTAAGGTTATTAGTTTTATTTGCTTTAATTACCAGCAATTAAATGCATATCTCTTCAGAATAAAAATTAGTAATGTGCATTTACTAATTGAATATTTTCTATTGAGAGATTTCGGGAAATATTGGACAAAGCATTTACTGGAATTATGAAAACCGAATGGGCATTTATTGCATATCTTGAGAATACTTTCGGTTTTGGAAATTCCTTGGTGTCCAAACATCCTTGGTCTATAAATACCTAAGTTTTCATTTCTAGCAAACTATCCTAAGAGCCAGGCAAACTTCATCTTTTTGTTGTTTCTGGTGGAGCCGTCTAATCGAGAGGAAAGTACCCTAATTAGGCGAAATCTCTTACGACCGCTCGTTTAAATACTTCTGTGGGATCAAGAAGCTCTACGAGTACCGTTGGTGGGAAACTAGATAATTGCAGTGTTAATAGTTTTCGATTGATTTGATTGACTAACGGTTGTTGAAACTTTGATTGCACCTAGTTTGTTTATTCTTGTTAATCTTCTCTTCTGATATAAGATTCACTCAAACTAGATCGAAGTATCGATGAGATCTTTAGAACTGTTTGTAGATCTAAATACATCTTTTGATAATCCATTGTTAACAGATTATGTTCTGTGCGCGATTGATCACAAGAGATTCAAGTGGTGTTGTGCAGGTTTTAATTGAAGATTAAAGAAGATTTGAAGACGAAGAAGATTTCTTATTGTTTCTCATATCTTTGTGTTGCACAAACCTTGATCGGCTGAGATCCAACTAGAATCGAATTTATTCGATTGATTAGTCGCGTGAGATCGGTAACATCTAATAGTTCTCTTGAGATCTATTTTGATTGTTATAAATCCAAATCTTATTACTTAGGTAATAGAGATTGGATTGATCTAACCAGGCAAAGGAGTTTATAAGCTGAAACGGAAGAGCCTTTTCATATGACTTGAGATATCTTATCTTAAAGAATCAATAGAGTTGTTACCAAACAGATTTGTTGTTCCTTTACTGTTTGGAATACGATCCAAAGGAATTGTTCCAGTGCGTGCACTCATCGAAGTCGGAAGCGCAGGGATACTGAGGAAACTAAGTGAACTAGGGGTAGTTTCTTGGTCTCAACTATACAAAGTTGGTTTAGAATTTGTATAACGGCTTAATTCTGAGAGTATTCAATTCTGAACTAGGTTCCGGGGTTTCTCTGCAATTGCGGTTTCCTCGTTAACAAAATCTTGCCGTGTCTTTTGATTTTTTATTTCCGTAATTATAATTGTTTATTATAATTAGAAGTAAAATACACAAACGTTAACTGCGCTTTAGAGCATTTTTCGGTTGAACTCGCAAGTTTTGTCATCTCAAGCTTGTTGTCAATGCTAGTTGTACAAAACTATATCTTGATTCCTAGTCTACTAAATTCAAGTTCCGTACCAGGATTAGAGTATGGTAGTTGAGTATCAGACACCACAGAATAATCCTTGAAGATTGAAGAACGAATGAAAGCATTTGGAGAACTTCATCGACAAAGAGGTATGTGAAGACTAAACCATCCTATTTACTCATTGCATTCCATTCTATCTTATGAGAGTGATTTAATATTAAAAAAAAGAAATTTTTGGTCAAGCTTGTCTTGATAAATCTCTCAAAATATAATTCATGGGTCCTTAATGACCTGATATTATTAGAATTGATTAAAAAAACCAACCCAACCCAACTATTTACATAAAAACAAACCTAAAAAGTTATATAACAAGTTGTACCCAATTGGACATTATAGCATCCAGAAAATTACACAAAAAACTGCACCCAATTGAACGTTATAATATCCAAAGAACTGACCAAAGAAATCAAACCCTAAGACCAGCGGTAACTTATTCCTATGTTTCCAAATAGTCCAAGTAATGGCTGATAGAAGGACGTATTATAAAAGACCAGTTGTTGAGAGGCGTTCGATACTCCAATCCTTAATCATGATTGCTAATAGGGGTACCAATTTGCTAGAAAATATACCAATCCATGTGTTAGAAATGTAATATTTTGTCTGTTATGGATTTTGGTGCACTTCCGAGCAATCTTGTACTCTTATAGCAATGTTTCCCTTAATAATTTAGTCAATACAATTCGGCATAAGCCACTCCAACCTAACGTGGGATAAGAAATTACTCCACATACCAACAGAAGTTGGAATCAGGGGATGAGTGGCTAGGGGGACAACCATTCTATCTTTCATCCCAATCTTACTTAGAATCCTGATCTCGGCATTTAACAATTAGATTAAAGGTCATTGTATTCAAAATCATCCAAATTTTAATCTTTGAAGTAGTAGATTAAACTGAATTTTTAATTTCACAAGGCAAATTTTGTTTGTTGAATCTTTGTCTCAATGTGCAATCAAGCTGCTCGAGGGTGTAAACACATAGGACTTGATTTATGACCTAACCCTCCACTTATGTACATTACTTGTACATAATCAAAACTTTCTTTAAAAAACCCATACAAAGCCAAATCACACTCATATCTCTTTATCCCAAAACAAGTGTTTAGGTAAACAGTTTAGATTAGAGATTCCGACTTATTACTGTTTTCTTAACAAGTCAAACAAATTTGGTGAGAATATGAGAAGATCTTTAATTGTTTGTTAGAGGTTGTATCAACCCCACCAACTTCCCCACAATCCCGATGCTAATCTCTTTTTTTTCTTCTTTTTAATAGGAAAGATGATCCTATAACAACTTAAATTAAATTAAATTTACATAAGAGGACCTCATACTTCAGTGTCAGGTTCCTGGCCAACTGGGCTAACCCCTGATGGTTAAACAAAGCACTAATCTCAAACAAGTATGACTACAACAAAAATAATAAAAATAGTTGATGAAAGTCGCAACTCTAAACCCTATTTATCCAGCTAATTAGGCAATTGCTGTTCATGCATATGATCATGATGGATCTTAGAATTTTCTTAAACTCTATGTCCACACCTTATATCAATTGATGCATCATGCATGTGTCCTATAGCATCATAAAACATCACATGGGCCATGGACATGTCACATGGTCATTACATTTACATTTAGGGTACGAACACGAAGTTTATGTGTTTGGGAGTTGATAGATGAAGGACGTACGTAGTAGTTATAACTTGCAACTTCTTTTTGGCCCGACCTAGAATAAGTCTTGCTCATCTTTTGTTGCTATCACGCGTAAACATAAATGCCATATGCATCCTAATTGAGTGATTTTAGACAGCTAGACTTGGAAACTGAATCCTAAGATTTAAGCCATTTTGGGACTCATGATAATGGCAAAGCTGGCTCCAATCAGAAAGTCCCAAAAAATCATTTCATTCCTTCTATTTGGATGGGATTTCATTTTGTGTGGCTATTATAATCTACCTTGTTATTTTCTTCATCAACTCCTCAACCACAATATATAATCTTCAAAGCCCTTTTCATACCTTTCTTCTGCTTCAGACAAGAACCATCATATTCAAGCACACGCAATAAATCCATCCCCATATTATAAGTCCAAAACACCAAACTAATTGCATTCACTAAAACTTTGATGCAAGTATATTAATATTATGTTGCCCAAATATCACAAGATCCATAGATTCCATACTTTGATTTACAAGAAAGAATAAACTAATACTAGTAAAAGAAAACAAAAATAAGAAAATTTTGCTCACCCTTAAAATCGAATTAATAATAATTTAATTATGCTCAATTTTGTCTAGATTTCTCCTAAGTCATTTTCTAGCAAATTAGAGTCTGAAAGTGTACTCCTAGAAAGTGTAGTACCAATTTTGCCCCAACAACATTTATAGTAGTGGTTTATTGCTGTCAGAGAACATAATTTTGGAACACAGAAATGACTTATATCAAAAAAAAAAAAAAAAAAAAAAAACACAGAAATGACCCACATTAGCTCGTTTGGCTGTAACAACCACCAAGAATTAAACCACACAAATTTGACTTCTTTCACATTCTTTTTTCCTACTAATTCACACCTTGTCCTGGAAAGCTAATTTGTGGGCCTATACCCAAATTTATGAAATTTTAGCATGCTACCTTTGTAATGTTTTTCTATTCCAATGCATATTCCCTGTTCAAAATCCTATATTAGAAGAATTCTTCTGCATTCATTGAAAAAAATTTCTCTTGTAGGTTTTTTTTCAAGGCTTAATTTTTAATTAGGTTCCGAAAATTATGTTTTAATAAAATGTATTTTACAGGACAATATTCGTATTTACTCGGCATGAAAATTCTACAGAAATTCCTCTTGGTGGATTAACTACACCCCCAAGTCCAACCTCTTGTACAGATTCCAAATAGTTTTCTAGAAGCATTTTTTGTTTATTTTTACCACTCAAGATAAACAAAAAAGAACAATAAGTAACAAAATTTGACTGACCAAAATTCTAAAAATAAAGTAAAACAAAAAAACAGAATCTGAAACAAACAACCCCCTCGGGGTAACTAAAGTAATTTACCACCGTACTCGACATCATTTAAAACCTCCCCCACTTTCCCACCCTCCATCTTCCCTCCATAAATGAGTCTCTGAGTCTGAGTTTCTCCCATTAAAATCCCCATTCATCTCCTTCACCATTCTCACCTTTCTCTCTTACCCACACCCATTTCTCTGATCTCTCTAATTTCTCACAAAAAATGGCTTCAAGGGCCAAATTTCCATCAATCAAACAATGCAAAGATCATATAATCAGAGGAACAGAGTCAATAGCAGCAGATCTCGATGGAACTTTATTAATCTCAAGAAGTTCATTTCCATATTTCATGTTAATAGCAATTGAAGCTGGTAGTTTATTAAGAGGTTTAATCCTCTTATTATCAACCCCTCTCATTATATTTTCATATCTATTCATTTCTGAATCACTTGGTATTAAAATCATGATATACATCGCTTACTCCGGTTTAAAATACCGCGACATCGAATTGGTTTCTCGGGCCGTGTTGCCTAGATTTTACGCAGCAGATGTGAGACAGGAGAGCTGGGATTTGTTTAAGAATTGTAAGAGGAAAGTTGTTGTTACTGCTAATCCAATTGTAATGGTGGATTATTTTGTTAAGGAGTTTCTTGGTTGTGATAAGGTTTTGGGGACTGAAATTGAAGTTAATCCAAAGACAGGGAGAGCTACTGGATATGTTAAAGAACCTGGGGTTTTGGTTAGTAAGTTGAAAAGATCTGCTATTTTGAAGGAATTTGAAGGGGAAGATGGCCCTGATTTTGGTATTGGTGATAGAACTACTGATCATGATTTCATGTCTCTTTGCAAGGTAATTTCTAATTCATTCTCTAATTTTTTTTTTTTTTTTTTTTTTCAAGATCAATAAATTAGAATGTAGATGAATTGTGATAAATCTGAGTCCATGGGTACATGACACCCCATATTTAGAATTTCATCCGTTATTTCTTTAGATTTTAGAATGCTCAAATTTCAGATCTGAACCCTGATTTGTTGTTTTCAAGAAATTGATGATTTATGGGTTGAAATTCATTTAATGAAGAGTCAATGTTGGTTTTCCAATTTGGTTCAGAGTTGACCATGGTTGAATTGTTTCATTAATAATGCCATATACAAATACTGTCTGACTGCATATATCTGACTTGAGAATTGCTACTATTGCAGGAAGGATATATGGTACCTGCAGACCCATCAGCGAAACCAGTGCCAATGGATGAACTCAAAAGCCGAATCGTTTTCCACGACGGTAGACTCGTTCAAAGACCGGATCCACTAAACATACTCATCACATTCTTATGGCTTCCATTTGGTTTCATTCTTTCACTTTTTCGAGTTTACTTCAATCTCCCACTCCCTGAACGAATCGTTCGATACACATATGGATTACTCGGTATCAAGCTCGTGATCAAAGGAACACCACCACCTAAACCATCCCATGGTACACCAGGAAATCTTTATGTATGCAACCATAGAACAGCATTAGACCCAATTGTTATTGCAATTGCCCTTGGTCGTAAAGTCTCTTGTGTTACATACAGTGTCAGTAAACTCTCTCAATTCCTTTCACCGATTCCAGCCGTTTCGTTAACTCGTGACCGTGAAGCCGATGCAGCTAGGATTTCAGCATTACTTCAGAAAGGTGATTTAGTGGTTTGTCCAGAAGGAACAACGTGCAGAGAACCGTTTCTACTCCGATTCAGCGCCTTGTTTGCTGAGTTGAGTGACCGTATCGTTCCGGTTGCAATCAACACGAAACAGAACATGTTCCATGGTACTTGTGTCAGAGGGGTCAAATTTTGGGATGCATACTGGTACTTCATGAACCCAAGACCTACTTATGAGATAACGTTTCTTGACAGTCTACCCAAGGAAATGACTGTGAAAACTGGTGGGAAATCAGCCATTGATGTTGCTAACCATGTTCAGAAGGTTTTAGGTGGAACTCTTGGATTTGAATGCACTGGATTAACTAGAAAAGACAAGTACTTGATGTTGGGTAACAATGATGGCCGGGTTGAATCTATGAATTCTGTGAAGAAATGAAGAGAATGTGACACTATGTAGTTCGATCATTCGCCTGACGGAAGGTAGTTTTGATCTTCATTGGCTGAGTTTTATTTAGGTTAATGTGGGAGAGACTATTATTAATGTACTGATTTTATTATGTATTGGTTAAACTTTGGTGAAATGCCTTGGCATTTGATGCATTTTGGTTTGTGCATCTTTTTATGAATTTGAAAATATATGATTCTATTTTTGTGTTTGGTTTTACTCATTCATAGGCATCTAAACATGAGCTACAAATTGTGCATATGTCTACATGTTCTTGTCCCGTATCTGTTCATAGATGCAGAAAACTGGAAGGGATGAGAAGGCCATGTATGGCGGCATCTCTGGCAAATTTGTGCAGCCATGAACAGCCAAACTAAGAATTTTATTGCAAGACCCTTTCTGAGCCGCAACACAGTTTACTTGTCACCATTTTTAAAATCAAGACATACCAGAAACTATTGCTAAGATAAATTCTTGACTGCACATCGGTCCATGGATGTTTACTTGAAACTGTTCGAAAGCGAATCAAATTGGATTTACAATCGGTCTTTGGAACATCATTCAAATTTTCTTGATGTTTATAATAGATTCATTTCCAGGCTTTGCATTTTCTTTTTCTTGCATCCTGAATCAATAACAATAATATGAATTTACGAGCAAGGCTACATCATTTAAGCATCATCAATTGAGCATTTGCGGTTTGAAAGTTGAGCATTTGCGGTGTATGAGAACCATTGAGCTTTATCAATTTTTTTTGCAGCACCAACTGGTATGTCTTCTATCACCTTCTCATGACCCTGGGGGTAATAAATCCCAGTGCGACTATCTGGAACCCACCGAGTCGTCGATTCATCTTCACCGTCCCCATGGAGATGGTAAGAGCTCATACTTCCATGATCATCACCTTCTTGTGACTTACCCAACACAATCTGAGGAGAACTCTCTTTGTGGTAGCTTTTCCTCCGAACTGCCCTGTAAAAGAACAAGAACAAGATTATAGAACCAGACAGAATATAAATAGACGGCGGAAGTAATGGCTTTGAAATTCTTACTTGAGGATCTTGCAGTTGATGGATTGAGCTCCTCTAACAAATGAACCCACCATGATGATATCTTTCAATCTCTCTCACTCACTGCAAATTGAGAAATGAATATGAACAAGTTGGAGCTGAACAGACACCCTTTTTATACACCATGCTGCACAATAATGATTGTTATCCATGCCATGGTATGGGTCTATCTACTTAGAAATGGTCCACAAAATTTAGTGCTCAAAACTGTGTGCCATGGGATGGGAAGAAGATATGGATATCAATGATTTAAGCTAAAAACCGTTTTGCTCTGACATCATGATCTGCTTGGAGTTTAGCTACAGGGAATTGCAAGTTACTAAGTTGCAACCATTTTTGCTGTTTTCTTCTTCTTTTTAACCGGAAAAAGCTACTATAATCCGTCACATAGGTACACGATATCTAGGTGTTCTCTCAACAAACTGTAATGTTTCATCTCTGGCAAAGTTGAGCTGCCATGAATGGAGAAACTGAAAATCTGAGCTCATAACATTGTTAAACTAAATAAACAAAAATCAATCTTCATTTATGGCGAATAATACAGATCAAAGTACAACCTCAAACATACATACTATTCCGAATGATCCTTTAATGCACACAACCTAGCTCTGAATCAAAACTATACATGGACAATACACACACAACCTAGCTCCAAATCGAAACTATACATGGACGACACAATACACATTTCTCGGCGGATCAACTTTCAGCAGTATATTATTCTCTCCGAAGCACATAAACATCTTATGAAACAACAACACAATAAACATTAAACATGTATACATACAATCAGGATGTGAGAGTTACGCCGACACTGGTGTTTCTGATTTCTTTCTCAGGAGCAGTAACAGACGTGGAAAGAATGATCTCTTCTTTTTCTTCTTCTTCAACATTACTTCTGGAGAAGACTCCGCTTCTGAGAAATCTTCTTGTGCAAATAATTTCGAGCTGGAGAGAGACCTAGCAGGAAGAGTAACTTCTGCTTCTTTAGTGTCTTTTATCACATCGAAGCTTCTCCTTGGAGCTCTAGGTGGAAGATTTGGCATTTCTCCTCGACTAGCCGCTAAATCATTGGCTTTCTTGCGCTGGGATTCATGTTCAGATCTCCACTTCCTCAACTCTTGTTCTATACCTAGTTTCCCTTCCTTGGCCTTCTCCGCTTTCTCCAATGCCACTGTAAATGCTTCTTTCCTTGCAATCATTCCCTTATTCACTTCCTCCAACTTCTCTAAGCTTCTTGTTTCAGATTCTTTAGCCAAATCTATTTGGGAGAAAGCTTTCTCCACCTTCATATTAGCCCGCACCTCGGCCTCATGGGCTCTCTTACTCAGTTCATAATATTCCTCAAGTGAAAGTGTAACACCACCAGATGCCTCGTCCGAACCAGTTAAACCAGCTGATTCACTCTCCTCTAAGGCTTTCACTGCTGCTAGGGCTAACTTCTCTGACGCCCTAGATGCTTCTATGTCCTTTTGAGCGGCAAGTAATCTGCTTTTAATAGTACTAACTCCAGCCTTGGCCAGCTCTGTCTCTTCCTTGGCTTTCCACAGCTCTTCTTGAGCCAATTTAGCTACTGACTTGGATTCATCAGCTTCATGAGCTGCTTGATGTAATTTCTTTGGCAGGTCGATCATTTTATCTCGAGCTTCCTTCTCCCTCATCTGAATTAAGGCTATTTCGGACCTGTTCCTGTTTAGTTCGGCTTCCAGAGATGCAACTACTACGGATGCCATTCCTTCCCTCTGTTTCATAGCTGAAAGTGCTGAGTTTTCTTTTTCAAGCTCTGTCTTAAGCGACACTGCAGCAACTTTTAAGAGATTTACTTCTGTTGTTGCTTTTTCGATATTAAGCTTTACTTCTTCAAGCTCCTTCTTTGCAGAAGAAATTGTTGCTTGTAAACCTGTATGCGTTTTACTCTTAGACTCCTCTAGCTCATCTTTCGAGGTCTCGTTTTCTTCACCGTTTTCCTGGTTCAATTTTGCTTGCATGTAAGCTGCTAATTCTGTTTGGAGATTGAGCAGCAATGTTGTTGCAGACTTCAGCTTTGATTTAAGATCATCTGCTGATAAAAGTTGCTGATTTAGCCTCTTTAGATCTTCTTCTTTCTCTTTCAGTTCCTTTTCCCAATTGAGAGAATCCTGTTCTCTGGCCATAGCCGCTCCGATTCTTTGTTCCTCTGCCTCGAGATGTGCAACATGCGCAGAATCTAAGGATTCCTTTGTTGTGATTAGCTGTAATGTCAGTTCCTCTACAGTCTTCTCAACTTCCCTGGAAGCAGAGACAGCTTCCTCAGATCTCTTAACAGCTATGTCCTTTTCCGCAACTAAAGAAGCATACTCTGATCGCAACTTTTCCGACTCATCTTTCACGGATATCAACTCTTTAACTGCAGAAGCGTGCCTTGCTTTAGCAACTTCAAGTTGCGCCTTGGCAGCAACACTAGCTTCATCTCCAACCCCTTGCTCCAACTCTTCAACTCTTAGCAAAGCGAATTCAGAGTCTTGTTTTGCCTGTTGTTCTTCGATTTGACCACTTTCTAGTTTCAGCTTTAATTCTTCTACAAGCCTCTTCGCGCTATCAAGCTCATTTAGTACTTCGGTCTTTGCATCTTCAGCAATCTTTGACTGCTTTTTGTACTCAGGAATATCCTCTTGCGCCTTCCCAAGTTCTTGTTCAAGAAGTTTGCGCCTCTGAGCCAAGCCATATACAAATTTCAGCACATTGAAATAACCCAAGAAATCATAATTGATCTAAATAAGTGGTTCACAAATTTTACAAAGTTCTTTGTTATTTATGCATGTTAAATTGCACAAGATTTTGCTTAATTAACAAACTTGGTGGAAAAGAAAGGTTCATGCAAGAACTGATATCTTCAAAACAAAAGAACCATCATGTCCTACAGACTATAGGGCCAATATTTTCCAATGTAACGATATAAACTGGAATGACAAAGGAAAAGAAACCATCAGAACTTCAGATCTTCATTTTTGCATGAAAAGTAAATGCGGAAACTAGAATAGGAGAAAGAAAGAAACAAAACAATTCCAATCTAATGATAAAAATGTTATGACATATCTATCACAACACATTCTAATGCAATCACTGAAGTTAAACTACAACAACAGCCAAGCTTTAGTCCCAAACAAGTTGGGGTGGGCGACCGCTAAAGATAAACTGTCAGAAGAAAACATATTACTCATCACATACCTCCAAACTCTGAACTTTATGTGCTTTCCAGTCCACAATTCCTCCGAACATGGATACTGCTTCTTTAACAGATTCAAACGGCGCTGCAGTATCCACCAGTGCCTTGTGCAATGCAGTTTGTTTTGCCTTTGAACCCGGAACTTTGGACTTGTGCAATGTACTATTTGATACCACCGTTTGATGCATTTTAAGCTCGTCGGATTGTAAAATATTATTAACATCAGATGTAGATAATGTTACTTCACTGGACGCATTAGAAGAAGGTGTTACATCATTTACAGAAACGTCACGAATGCTAACACCATTAGGTTGGTCAACTACATCTTTTGACGGCTCATCTAATGTTCCAGACGTAAGATCACCTGGAGCATCTCCCAGTGATGCTGTTGCTTCATTTACCGAAACATCCTCAACTGTAATAGACCCACCATGAGGTTCCTGAAGTGAGTCTTTAACTTGTTCATCTAATGTTTCAGATGAAACAGATACCGGAGTGATTTCAACTTCAGAAGGACTAATTACAATTTCCTTAACAACAGCTTCAGAATTCTCTTTATTCTCTATACTCAAATCCGGTGTCATTGTGGAACCATTAGAAACACTCGGTACAGCTGCTATCGTAGAACTTTCCATTGACTTTATCTTCTCCTATCCACCTCAAATTGAGCTCAAGAACTACCGAGAAAACAACCTAAAACAAGCATAATTCGATGCAGGGTTAGTCAACGTACGAACCCTGAATTCAATCTAAACCCACAAGCGCAAAACACATATTGTTGTTGAAAATCCAATAAAGATTTTAACTTTAATATCAAAAAATGAATCCTTTGTTGAATATGCTAAAGTCTGTAGCTTATTACTTAAGCTGATTAAATTAGAATCATCAATCATTACCCATGATTGATTATACATAAATAAAACAGTTCCAATGATTACTATCAATAAATTTTAATCTCAATTTCTTAATTCAGATGCTTCAATTAATTACCTGTAATTAACAGGATACAGAATAACAAATTAATATTAATAAAATTAAATGGCAAACTTACAGAGGGAAATGATTGATAAAAACCAGATCAGAAACCAGGAGATGTGATGATGAAGATACCAAATTCGAATGGTGAAGAGGGAAAAAGTTGATTTCAGAGAAAGAGAAGGAAAGTCGCTAACAGAGGCTGCGAGATAAGAAAAATGTAGGAAGAAGAAGAGAAAAAAAAGGTTGTGGGTCCCACACATCCGTGTATAGTGGGGTAGTTTCTATTTAATGACCATGTGACGTGTTTTTATTTCCTTTTGACCTAATAAAATAAAAAAGCTAAAATATATTTACGGATTATTGTTTTTCAAGTTTGGCTATCTGTCCCCTACTAGTCAACTAATGAGTGATTGTCCAGGGAATATATTCCGAAATCAAAAGTGACTTTGGCAAATTAGCCTTTCAAAGTCTGGGGCACGATTGATTTTTTATTTAGAGAAAAAATAATGCTTAATCAATATTTTTCTGTGATGAAATTGAAAAAAAACACACATTTTTGGTAGATTTCAATGGTTAACTCAGTGGCTGTTTTCACTGTATTGCCGTGACATCCACGTTCCGCAGTATAGGATAGGATTTCAAGCATAGCCATAAAATTTCAAGCGTAGGGTAGAGCATATATGAGATTAGGTGCATGAAGCATTTTTAGTTGTACTTGCCTCGAATGCAACAGTTCTATTTATTGCACCTACTATTATCTACCACCACCAAACCAGTCTAGGAGAGAAGTGTGATATTTGTTTTCGTCTTAAAGACAAACTCAAGGAATCGATGCAACCTGTTTTACCGCCATCACCACCGGCAAGCAAAGTGCGGATCTCGTTTGTAAGGGATTGATGACAATATGGGCACCTTGATAATTGGGTCATATCATAAAGAGGCTCCGTTTTTTTCAAACAAAAATGCCATGTGCACCGAAGGTTTCCACTTCGATTTGTCCCAGAGCAGGGGCTCTCCTGCTAAACTCCGGCCCACCCTCTCTATTACAGCTTTGGTGGAAGAGCAGGGGCTCTCCTGCTAAACTCCGGCCCACCCTCTCTATTACAGCTTTGGTGGAAAACGAAGTACAAAACCTCGGTCAGTCTAGAACTGCTCTTTTTCAAATAAAATTGTGGGACAATGGGACACCATACCCATACCTATACGGCTATACCCATATCCTTACTTTGCGCAACAATAAAAGCTAGATAATGCCGTAGCTTATTCAAGAGCGCAACCAGGTTGGAATAGGTGGGCAGAAGTCTTTTCTATCATGCCACAAGCTGCAGTGAGGATGCAAAACGTACTCGGGACTTGGAAGACCATTTTATGACAAAAAAATTGTTAAAATGACTAAAATCAGGTGCGGGAACAAGCCTAATTCGCCACAAGACACAAAATATTCCTTCTGACATGAAATCTGTCATTTTGAGCTCAAAATCTTATGCGTTCCTCAAAAATTGCTTTGTGACATAAAATTTGTTGCGTTAATTCAAATTTTGTATGATGACCCAAAAATCTTGTTATGAGTCTAGGGGTGAGCACCTGGAATCCAATACGCGGATCCGATCCGACTGCAATTTGTAAGATATGACATGTTTTGGATTGGATTGGATGCGTGTGCTCTTGAAAATCCGTTGGACATCCATACCCGTTACATTACGCGTATATATAAAAAAGAATTGCATAATAGAGAGCTAAATTTACATATATTACTTCAATCGAATTTTTAGGGTTTGAATTTGAAAGGTAGAGAGAGAATAGGTGTCAATTCATTTTGCACTTTGTAATAATGATTTGATGTGTTAATTATTGTGGTGAAGATACCGTTGGGATGAGGAAATTAAATAGGTTTATTTCTAGACATCAGTTGATCGATCTACTTTTGATTGACGCTGCTTATGCTTGGACTAACAACCAGGACTAGAATTGGTAGTTTATTGATTTCCATGCCTTGGAAGAGTGTTTATCCCAGTGTGATTCAGCAAGCCATATCAAGATGTATCTCTGATGATAGTCAAATACCCTTGATTTGTGAAGGGCTGAAACATGGTCCTTCCCATCTCTGATGATAGTCAGATATCTCTGGTGAAAAAGCGGGGCTCTAACAACCACACCCAATATTTTGTTTAGGCAATCTATATAGACAAACTCCAATATAATTCCAAGAGAGTCAACTAGATAGTCAGACTCAATCAATGGAAATATATCCAAGACTTGTATCTCTGTTTCACAATGTAATCAGCAAATCAAACAGATAGAAATCCGCGATCCTGATTATTAAGTCAAACAACTTGAACAGTACCAAAGACCAATGTTCGAGTGTCAATCAATTTATATCAACAACCAAAGGTTGGATAATCTAATTGATTGAACTACGCACAACCTGTGATATTTCAATTATATAAACAAATATAATGGGAAAAAGAAATAACACAGACACCAGAAATTTTGTTAACGAGGAAACCGCAAATGCAAAAAAACTCCGGGACTTAGTCCATATTTGAACACCACACTGTATTAAGCCGCTACAGACACTAGTCGACTACAAGTTAACTTCGGACTAGAATGTAGTTGAGCCCTAACCAATCTCACACTGATTAAGGTACAGTCGCGTTCCTCACGCCTCTGAATCCCAGCAGGACTCTATGCACTTGATTCCCTTAGCTGATCTAACCCACAACTAAGAGTTACTACGACCCAAAGTCGAAGACTTGATAAACCAATCTGTCTCACACAAAAAAGTCTATTGAATAGATAAATCTGTCTCCCACAGAAATACCTATGAGTTTTGTTCCGTCTTTGATAAATCAAGGTGAACATGAACCAATTGATACACCGGACTTATATTCCCGAAGAACAACCTAGTAATATCAATCACCTCACAATAATCTTAATCGTATGGTAGCGAAACAAAATATTGTGGAATCACAAACGATGAGACGAAGATGTTTGTGACTACTTTTTATCTTGCCTATCGGAGATTAAATGTCGAGCAAATCTTAGAGAAGATAGTACTTAATACGATAGAATAAAGCAAGATCAGAACACGCAACTACATAGAAAATAGTTGGGTCTGGCTTCACAATCCCAATGAAGTCTTTAAGTCGTTAACCTATAATGGTTTTACAAAAACCTAGGTTAAAGGAGAATCGACTCTAGTCACAACTAGTATCACACAGGAGGTGTGGGGATTAGGTTTCCCAGTTGCTAGAGTTCTCCCTTATATAGTCTTCAAATCAGGGTTTGCAATAAATATTACCTTGGTAAAAATGCATTCAATATTCACCGTTAGATGAAAACCTAATTAGACTCAAACTAATATCTTTCAACCGTTAGATAAAACTTAGCTTGTTACACACAAATAAAAAGTGACTTCATTTAGATATGGGTAACCGTACCTAAACGTGTACAACTTGTTGGCTCAACAATAGTTAACCGAAGTTAGCCATATGAACATTTTCATATCAACCTTGTTCATCTTAACACAACTAGTTCAAATGACTCAAATGAAACTAGTTCTAGAATTGTTCAATTGTTTATATTCTCGTAGAAGTATACAAGACACGATTGAAGCAAAATAGATTTTGAATCACTCGAATTAATTCATGAACATTATAGCCACAGTTTTCAAAAGATTGCATTCCTTAATTTACAAATGTATTAGTTCCTGAACAAATCGATTTTAGAACATAACCTAATCAAGTGTGAAAACGAGTACGCATACCTAAGTGGACAGCTTGGTATGGGTTCTCCAGTATGCGAACGGGTACGCATACTGCTGTACACCACCAAATTCAGTTGAATTCCCGGACTCGAACTTTATGCCGGTACGCATACTAAGTTCTCGGACTTTCAACTAACCAACCTGTACGCATACGGGTATGCATACTATGGTTCCCGGACTTGGAATAACTTGCAACAGTTAGCATACAAGTACGCATACTATGCTATATCCAATCATGGTTAATTGTTCTAAACTCCCATTTCAATCATTGAAACATTCTTAGAAGACGACAATAGCTGTCTCACACAAACTATTAGCTTCAAAGCAATTTTCAAGTGATCGATAGATCAATACGAAACATTCCGAGTCTAGCTATATCAAATAATTGTTTCACACAAATCATGTAAGATGTTACCAGGAAATTTTCACATGATCATCTTTTGATTTTCGTTAAGAATATAAGATGAACTTGGTTAAAGCGAAAGCTTACCAACACATATTTCGAGAAATATGTAAGCGAGTTAAACTCAGCTCGAAATATCAAATGTGTATAGTTGAAGTCTATATAGCTATACGACTTTTGTCTCAAATAGGAGATAGAGTAGATAGACTTTTTAGTGATAGATGAGTTCAAGTCTCCACATAACTTTTGTGTATGAAGTTCCACAAGCTCCCCTTAATAGTTCTTTGTCTTCAATCGATGAACGCCGTGAAGTCTAAAGCTTAACTACACTTTCTATCCTAATCCGAGACTTAGCTATAAGTAGACTAGAAATCAAGACTTATAGTTTTTGCAACTAAACTTTACAAACAAGCTTGAGATAATAACACTTGCGAGTTCGACCGAGCAGTGCTCTAACAATCTCCCCCTTTGTCAATTTTAGTGACAAAACTATCAATACATATGGATTACAAAATAAATAAACTTTGTAGCTTCTCATCCAAATGCTTGATTTCCTTGGTTCTTCAACATTACTTGAAATCTTCGTTACTTCCAAGTACTCCAGTGATTCTGAACGTGTTCAGCTCAGCATCATAGTTGTTTAAGATCCGTAGCTATAACAATTATAAAAACAAGATGTTTTCGTATTGTTATACAGTGGCATAGTATTATTACACAGCATCAAAGTCCAATTGCATCAAAACTTTGACAACAATTCTATGGTGATATGTATCACTCCCCCTTAGTCAATACTTCATCTCACAATGGAAACCACTCCCCCTTACATAATGATCCGTAAACCATATGTATTTGTAGTGTGAACTACACAATAATTCTCCCCCTTTTTGTCAATATAAATTGGCAACGGTACGAAAAATAGAGGGATCATAATGAAATTCTCATAGAGATACTTCATGACTAAAATAGAACATACCGACTTTGTTTCGATGATTTTACATAGTCGAAACTTAGTGTATTCATCAAGGAAAACTCCTACAATATTCAACAGCCGCACTCCCCACAAAGATTTGGCAATTAAGAACTCTCCCCCATAAAATGTCATTCCCGAGAGAAAACTCCTACAATATTATAAATATACAAGAAAACTCCTACAATATTCCACAGCCGCACTCCCCACAAAGATTTGGCAATTAAGCACGAGTTCAATTAAGAACTCTCCCCCATAAAATGTCATTCTCGAGAGAACAACAAGAGCGACCTTGCTTTTACAAGAAAAGAAGGATTTCTTTGGACATTAACAAATTACATGAAACATGAATTTGTATCAAGAAAACTCAATTAAATTAACCACAAGAGAACCCCTGATTAATTTAATCGGAAATGCTCAACATAAGAGAACTTACGGAGCCGCACAGTACTTTCACATAGAAGTGGATCAGGGAAAGATCAATACTGCGGAATATACAAAGATTCATTCTATTTTCATCAATATTTGCATAATGATACCATAGACTTAATCTTTGTTATCAAAAGTTCATTATATTTTCCATCAATATTTGCATAAAGACATATAATAGACTTAACTTTTGACATATATGGGACGATCATAGTTCACGGACGCAAACACTCATATCCCATAACAATTTTTGCAATATATATATAAAACCAAAAAGATTAATACTGCAAAATCATCTTCCAAATAAACTTTAGAATTTAAGTAAATATATCTAAAAAAATTGCAAGATGAAAATCGTTGGCAATACCAATGTGAAAAGACAATATAGGCTATTCCAAACCCTAGTTATCCTTCTTAAAACACAAGAATAAATTCTCATAAGAAGTTTCATAGATATTACGACCTTTGAAAAATTCTTTATCGTCCCCGTACTCCTTGTCGTCAACATCCATTGGAACATAAGGTTCATGAAGAAAGAAGTCAATTCCAACAAACCTTCTTGACTGATGCCGAACCAGGGCCTTCTGAATTTCAAGAGTCCTAAAAACAATAGCCTTTATTTGTTGTATCTCCTTTCTTGTTTCCTTCAACTCTTCAAGAAAACCAGAAAACTTCTGAAGATTTGAAGGGACAACCCTTGGTTTCCTCACATTCCTCCTTTTTCTTTTCAAGGAAGAGGGTACTAGGGATTTGTCTTTTTCCTTCATGATTGATGGCTTAACAATCATATTAACATCTTTTCCATAAAAAGTCGTAATGCTTGGAGTTTCCATACAAATATCGGTTTGTGAGAGAAATTCACAAATCAAGCTCTACAAGCAAACTTGTGATAAAAAGAGTTTTTCAAGGAAGGAAAAAGGAATGTAGGGTTACAGAACCTTTATACAAAGTAAGAAGATTCACGTACGCACAACTCATAACCCTAAAGAAGGCAGAATTGTCGATTTTACCCCTCTTTTAATGAACAAAACAAGGAAGCTTCTTTTCAATACCAAACTAGGATATGAAAAGATCAACCGAAACCAAAACAAAAAAAAGAACAAAAAAAAAATTCTTTTTCTTTAAGACATGAAAGTGCTTAACTCTTGTCTCTTTGGGAATAGGCACTTGAGACAAGATGCACAACCAACACAATTAAGCTGTGTTGGAGTGAACGATAATCTGTTTACCACGACCTTTTTGGAAAGAGTTCCTAAAATCCTCTTTCACAGAATGTTTAGACCATGTTCTTTTCTTTAGTGGTCTAACTTTTTTTTAGAAATAAACTTCTTCGGAGAAGAGTTGATTTTACATACCTCAGATGACTTCCGAACAAGTTTAAGCTTGTTTGCGAATCGATTTATTCTCCGTTGAAGTTTGTTGACATATCTTACTTTATGCTTCCGTGATCCTTAATAGTACAGTAAGAACATGTCAAAGTGGAGGATGGTTTAGACACCATAGCGGAGCAAGCTGCTAGAAAAATTTTGGTACCTAAAACATTAGAAATAGAATTTCCAGTAGACAGAGAGAAATCCATTTTATCCTCCAAAATAGTTGAAGAAGTTTCTCCAAAAAAAATATCAAGATTGATGTGAGTATTGCTACAATTATCAAAATCAATATTTTCAGCAAGGAGCGCAACACTTGATTTTTCATCTTCATTTGAATCATAATGATCAGACATTTCATCAAGAGTTGCAGCAAGACTTTTGTTCCCAGTGTATTTTCTACTATTTGGACACTCATTGGCAAAATGACCAAAACCTTTATGATGTAATTTTGAATAGTGGTAGTAAAAGGTTCGTGAGACTTCTGAAAGCAATTGATTTTAGACTTATTTAAACTAAAAGTAGAGAAAATTTAAATCAAAATTTGTTTTTTTTTAAGATTGAAAATAACCAAGACACTAGATTCCACTATTACACATGAATGAATGATGGTAAAAATTCCAAAACTCTAATTATTTTTAAAATCTCTTTTTCTTAATTCACAAATTATCATGCATATTCTCAAACATTAATTGTATCCCTTAAGCATAGATAATCTAAACAAAGTATAACCTATCTAATTGAATCACAACTAATTAGGAAAAATTATGCAAACAATTAAAATTCTGCAAAGCAGTGATTCGAGTGAATTATAAATTGCAAATTAGAGAAAAGTAAAATAATTACCAATTATTCATGCAACAATAGCTTCCTCCGTGCCTTGATTACGCGAGAATTAGCTCATCATTATCATGGAAACATGCTCAAAATTCATCTTTATTAATGCTCAAAAATGGTTCACAAATGATGAAATGGGAGAAAAATGATAAAAACCGGGTTTTGTAACACTTATATTTGTTACAAAATCAATTGTTACAGAAAACGATAAAGGAATACCGTCACAAGCACTGTTGAAGAACGACTGTCTTTAAGGGTCTTATGTTCTTTGTACCTCCTTCACCAGCAGAAAACAGCCGCTTCCTGAAAAAGTTTTTTCTCGGAATTTTGATGTTCTAAACGTCCCCCTATTCTCTCCCTGAACTCTCTCCTCCTTCTATGAGTCTCCTACACTCTTTATATACCCAACTGCACCAAGAATCTCCCATAATAACTCGGCAAATATCTGTAATAATTCCCATGCAGTCACCGGAATAATTTCCTGAATCAACTTCTTCACACGTCTGCATGTACTCCGCATACACTCAACAGCCTCAAAAACGCTCCATAAGAACTGTAGCACGCTTCAAACTCATGCAAACCTTCAAAAGATGAAGTAAAAATCCCGAGAATATCTCCAAAAACAAACGTGCCCTGTTTTCTTCCAAATCACACCACACTTCTATTTTCTCGAAATTAAAACTCTTACCATCTCTGTTTCGATCAAACAGGCTGGTCTCAACTAATTTGAACGAGAAAAATCTCCCCAAATCTTCTCGACTTTAATGAAGAAAATCCTCCCATACACGTATTCCCTGTTTTCTCCCACGCGTGATTGTAGCCAAAGTTAGTTGATTCTGACAACATTATAACCCTGTTAAGTCAAAACAGGATATTTGATGCCAACTCCAGCTATTTAATCTCCTTCAAACTCGTCGAAATCTCCACTGCAAACTCTCGGGTTTTCAAGAACCAATTTCCCGCCAAAAACGAATTCAAATGAAGAAGAAAGGGTTGCCTCTTATCCAATAGCTGGGGTGCGAATATCAGGTGGGTACCCCTTATCAACTGGGTGCCTCTTATCCAATATGGGAGTCTGCTTTGCAAATGTCCTCCGGGATGCCTTTAACAACTTTTCGAGCCGATTTCCCAAAAATACCTACAAACACATAAAACACCATAATAAGTAAAAAAATGGGTACTAACAATATATACAATAGAGATGAAAATAGACACATAAATGTGTCTATCACTTTATACTTGAAGCACTGAGGCATATCCTCATCATCAGTATCGACTGTATCCCTGTTTTTAGAAGGAACACGATCATGAGGTTTACCTGATGATCTAAGCTTATCTCTGACGAACCATTTATTTCTCTTCAAAAGAAGATCTCTAAACTGTCTCGTGATCATAGAAACTGAGTTATCAAGATCTTCATCAGACGAATCAGTCTTAATAGGATCATCCATAGAGTTTCCAACATATTTACTTTTGTCAAGCAATTTTGTGTTCTTTTGTACTTTGAAAGCAATATCCTTTCCAGATTTGGATGTATGCTCATGATCAAAGATCTTTAACTTCCCAACAAGAGTATTTATGGATAAAGTATTAAGGTTATTTCCTTCAACGATGGCATGTGAAAAGATAAGGGTACCCAAATATACCTCAATCTAAAACTTTTCTACTTATAAGTCCTTTCTCCGAAAGTGATTGTCTATAGACCGAGTCGAGACAATGCAACTAATCGGTTCACACTTCGTGTGATCGTCTATGGATACAAGATCGAGACAATACAACAACAAGATAACTTGCGTGATTGACTATGGATACAAGATCGAGACAATACAACAACGAAGTATGTTTACTTGATAAATGGTTCGGACTTAACCAAACACAATAGGATTACTATCAAGTAAATAGGAATTAACATTTGTGTAATTTACTTCTAATTATAATGAAAACAATTATAATTGCGGAAATAGAAAAGTAAATGACGCAGCAAGATTTTGTTAACGAGGAAACCGCAAATGCAGAAAAACCCCGGGACCTTGTCCAGAATTTAATACTCTCAAGATTAAGCCGCTATAAAAAATCAAACCAACTTCGTATAGTTGAGACCAAGCAACTAAAACTATAGTTCACCTAGTTCCGTTTGTATCCCTACGCCTCCAACTAGCAATAAGTCACGCACTTGGAACAATTCCTTTTGTTCGTATTCCAAACAGTAAAGGAACAACAAATCTGTTTGGTAACAACTCTTTTCAACCAAGTGATATGAGTTCGACAAAAGACTCTTCCGTTTATCCCAATAAACTCATTTGTCAGGTCCTTAGATCTATCCAATAACAACTACCAAAGTAATTGTCAAGATTTTGCAATCAATACTTTGAATCACAAAGAATTGTATTGATGCCGATCTACTCAACAAATCAATCCAATCTATCACAAGGATAAATCGATTATAGTTGGAAACTCTTTAACCGAAACAAGTACCAAAGATTATGAACCCAAATCAGAAATCTTCTTCGTCTTCAAATCTTCTTAGATCTTCAATAAACACCTGCACACAATCAACTTGAATCTCTTGTAATCAATCACACACAGAACGGAGTCTGTTAACAATGGATTATCACAAAACTTCTTTAGATCTATAAACAGTCTAAAGATCCCCGTCAAAACTTCGATCTAGTTTGAGTGAATCTTATATCAGAAGAGAAGATTCTCAAGCATAAACAAACTAGGTGCAATCAAAGTTCAACAACCGTTAGTCAATCAAATCAATCAAAAACTAATAATAAACCGCAATTATCTAGTTTCCCACCAACGGTACTAATAGAGCTTCTCAATCCCAAAGAAGTCTTTAAACTGAGCGGCCGTAAGAGATTTCACCTAATTATGTTACTTTCCTCTCCGAATAGGCGGCTCCACCAGTAACTACACAACTAGGTAGTTTTGCTGGCTCTGAGGATTAGTTTGCTCGAATTGCAAAATTTAATATTTATAGACCAAGGAAGTTTGGACACCAAGGAATTTCCAAAACCGAAAATATTCTCAAGATATGCAATATATTTCCAAATTCGGTTTCCATAATTCCTGGAAATGCTCTGTCCAAAAGTTGACCGAAATCTCACTAGAAAATCTCCAATTAGTAAATGCACATTACTAATTTTTATTTTCCAAATATAAAATTAAAAACCTTAATTAAAAGATTCTCAATTTATTTTCGATCCGGGATTCTCTTTTAGCTATTAAGTAATATCTTTGAACAATAAAGGATAAACGTTACTGCACATGTTCAAAGTATGTCGACATCTTTGCTTTGTAAGTCCTCTTTCATACTTACAATCTTGGAATCGATTTGCCACACTTCCAAACAAGTTTAGAATTGGTTCATCTGACTTCCAAGAACTATGTGATTGATTATCCTATCAAATCACCAAACATGGGTTTCACGGTTCTACCAAAACAAGTTTCGGTTTTACCTTCCATGTGGGTACTAGAATTAATCACGCTAGTTACCAAAACTTGGTTGACTAGGTACTAGGATCGGTTCCCACATATATATGGTATCTAACTTGTATTTGTTGTACATGTCCATAGGATCGGTTCCCAATGTCTAAAAACGTGTTGCACATGTTCATAGGATCGGTTCCCAATAACTAGAAACTTGTTGCACCTCTTACAAGGATCGATTCCTCTTTTGTGATCGGTTGCACCTCTTACTATGATCGGTTCCCCTTTTCCTAGTGTTGGTCATACCAATAACACTAAATCGATCATACCATCTCAGGTGATTACTTAAGATCGGTTTCACTAATAAAAGTCATACCAATACAAAAGTCAAGCCTTGTGAATAGTTTTGCCAAGAACATAAGCAAGTCATGAGCGGTTATACTAATCACACATATAGGTAGTTCAAAAGATTTGCAATGAATAACAATACCAATAAGCCTAGCGATTTCCCTTTCGATTCACAAAACAAGTTCATGAATTTACTTCCTTTAAACGAATGTAAAACATTGTTTCTTAGGCTGAAATCTTCACCTCATACCCATACATAATCACAATAGCATTCAAACGATTATGTCGATGTCTTATATACGAAGTTCAAAAGATAAGCGTTATACTTCGTATTGTATTCCTTAATACTATGTCTAACTAGAGTATAATTATTCATAGCTTCGCAGTTATGTTTTCAATATGCACGTCTTGAAAGATACGTTAGGGAATGAAACAGTTCAAGTCAAATATTACTAACCTCAAGTGGAAGGATGAAGTCGTCGTTGTAGCTCCTTACTTCTTCACATTCTTCAAGTCTTCACGTAATACTTGTAATGTCTCATATCCTCATACTTTCAATCTAACCTATACGAAGTTGACTCTAGTATATAATCAAGCGACTCTTTAAATGAGTTTTGATTCACTAAAATATGACAACCAAACTTGACATACCAATGCTTGGTGGGTTCAACCGAGCTATGCTCTAACAACATGTTTCTTAGAATCGTATTTGGCGGGTAACGATCTGAGAATTTTCATCACAATGTCCTTTTCAGGAATAATCTTACCTAACACAAAAGATGCATTAACAATTTCAGACACTTTGTGATTAAACTCATCAAATGAATCTTTGTCAGCCATACGAAGGTTTTCCCAATCAGAATTTAGGTTTTGAAGCCTAGCTTCCTTTTCAGAGAAATTCTCTTCGAATACAGTTTCTAAGACATCCTACGCATATTTAGACCGAGTGCACATAGTCACATGGTGCTGAAGATCTGGGGTAATGTCATGAATGATAGCATTTAAACCCTCAGAATTTTGCTTTGCAACGAGAATCTCGTTAGGTTCATATCTACCGATATCCTTTGCAATAGAGACACCGTCTACTATAACTATTGGAGGATCTTAGCCATTAACAACATAAACCCATAATTGAAAATAACGCGCTTTAAGAAAGGCACGAATAACAATTTTCCACCATAAGTAATTTGAGCCATCGAAGACTGGTGGTACGTTTACAAGATAACACTTCTGTCCATAGAGTCAGATCTCTACAAGCACAGACTTATAAGGCCTTAAACGTGTTTTCCTTCTCTGATACCAATTGAAAAAGCACACCCAATATTTCGTTTAGGCAGTCTATATGGACAAACTCCAATATAATTCCAAGAGAGTCAACTAGACAGTCAGACTCAATCAATGGAAATATATCCAAGAGCTGTATCTCTGTTTTACAATGTAATCAACAAATCAAACATATAGAAATCCGCGAGCCTAATTATTATGTGAAACAACTTGAACGGTACCAAGGACCAATGTTCAAGTGTCAATCAATTTATATCAACAACAAAAGGTTGGATAATCTAATTGATTGAACTACCCACAACCTGTGATATTTCAATTATATAAATACGGAAAATAAATAACACAGACACCATAAATTTTGCTAACGAGGAAACCGCAAATGCAGAAAACCCCTGGGACCTAGTCCAGATTTGAACACCACAGTGTATTAAGCCGCTAGAGACACTAGCCTACTATAAGTTAACTTCAGACTGGAATGTAGTTGGGCCCTAACTAATCTCACACTGATTAAGGTATAGTTGCGTTCCTTACGCCTCTGAATCCCAGCAGGACTCTATGCACTTGATTCCCTTAGCTGATCTCACCCACAACTAAGAGTTGCAACGAACCGAAGTCGAAGACTTGATAAACCAATCTGTCTCACACAGAAAAGTCTATTGAATAGATAAATCTGTCTCCCACAGAAATACCTATGAGTTTTGTTCCATCTTTTGATAAATCATGGTGAACAGGAACCAATTGATACACCGGACTTATATTCTCGAAGAATAGCTTAATAATATCAATCACCTCACAATAATCTTAATCGTATGGTAGTGAAATAAGATATTGTGGAATCACAAACGATGAGACGAAGATGTATGTGACTACTTTTTATCTTGCCTATCGGAGATTAATTCTCGAGCAAATCTTAGAGAAGATAATACTCAATACGATAGAATAAAGCAAGATCAGAACATACAACTACAAAGATAATAGTTGGGTCTGGCTTCACAATCCCAATGAAGTCTTTAAGTCATTAACCTACAATGGTTTTAGAAAAACCTAGGTTATAGGAGAATTGACTCTAGTCGCAACTAGTATCACACAGGAGGTGTGGGGATTAGGTTTCCCAGTTGCTAGATTTCTCCCTTATATAGTCTTCAAATCAGGGTATCCAATCAATGTTACCTTGATAACAAAGCATTCTATATTCACCGTTAGATGAAAACCTGATTAGACTCAACCTAATATCTTTCAACCGTTAGATAAAACTTAGCTTGTTACACACAAATAAAAAGTGACTTCAATTAGATATGGGTAACCGTACCTAAACGTGTACAACTTGTTGGCTCAACAATAGGTAACCGAAGTTAGCCATATGAACATTTTCATATCAACCTTGTTCATCTTAACACAACTAGTTCAAATGACTCAAATGAAACTAGTTCTAGAATTGTTCAATTGTTTATATTCTCGTAGAAGTATACAAGACACGATTGAAGCAAAATAGATTTTGAATCACTCGAATTAATTCATGAACATTATAGCCACAGTTTTCAAAAGATTGCATTCCTTAATTTACAAATGTATTAGTTCCTGAACAAATCGATTTTAGAACATAACCTAATCAAGTGTGAAAACGAGTACGCATACCTAAGTGGACAGCTTGGTATGGGTTCTCCAGTATGCGAACGGGTACGCATACTGCCGTACACCACCAAACTAAGTTGAATTCCCGTACTTGAACTTT
This sequence comes from Papaver atlanticum, assembly GCA_023531105.1. Lineage (NCBI taxonomy): Eukaryota > Viridiplantae > Streptophyta > Magnoliopsida > Ranunculales > Papaveraceae > Papaver > Papaver atlanticum. Next base: position 1,597,424 of record JAJJMB010012776.1, read on the forward strand.
ACACCGGTATGCATACGGGTATGCATACTAAGTTCCAGGACTTTCAACTAACCAACCAGTACGCATACGGGTATGCATACTATGGTTCCGGACTTGGAATAACTTGCAACAGTTAGCATACAAGTACGCATATTATGCTATATCCAGTCATGGTTAATTGTTTTAAACTCGCATTTCAATCGTTGAAATATTCTTAGAAGACCACAATAGCTATCTCACACAAACTATTAGCTTCAAAGCAATTTTCAAGTGATCGATAGATCAATACGAAACATTCTAAGTCTACATCAAATGACTGTCTCACACAAATCATGTAATATGTTAATTACCAGGTGATTTTAACATGATCATCTTTTGACTTTCTTCAAGAATATAAGACGAACTTGGTTAAAGCGAAAGCTTAGCAACACATATTTCGAGAAATATATAAGCGAGTTAAACTCAGCTCGAAATATCAAATGTGTATAATCGAAGTCTATATAGCTATACGAATTTTCTCTCAAATATGAGATAGAGTAGATATACTTTTGAGTGATAGATGAGTTCAAGTCTCCACATACCTTTTGTTGATGAAGTTCCAAAAGCTCCCCTTAGTAGTTCTTTGTCTTCAATCGATGAACGCCGTGAAGTCTAAAGCTCAGCTACACTTTCGATCCTAATCCGAGACTTAGCTATAAGTAGACTAGAAAGCAAGACTTATAGTTTTGGAAACTAAACTTGAGAAAAAATCTTGAGATAGCAACGCTTGCGAGTTCGACCGAGCAGTGCTCTAACAAATGGTATTGTTTTTCTATTTCAGGTAATGCAGGCTTCATTTAGTGCAAGAAATTTCAAATGCTAAAGAGAAAGTTCAGAGCTTGGAATGGAGAAGCGTAAAATGAGCTAGATAGAAAATTAAAAGAACTTGAAGAGATTTTTTTCTTCTAATTTGGACGTGGATGAGAACATAAAGAATGGCTTATCTGATTCTCAATAGAATGGTAGAGTGGCAGCAAGAAAATAATATTATAGACAAATTGTTTTGAGGGCAAAAAAAAATGAGAAGTAAAGCACATGTTAATGACATAAGAAACAATGAGAATAACACCAAAAATATTCTTAGGTTGGCTAAGGATAACATAAAAATAACCCACACGGTGGTTCCATTAAGATGCAAGGCGCTTTGACTTCAGATGAGCATGAGATTAGAGGTGTGATAATTGTTTCTTTCTTTAAAGATATCATTCAGGATCAACATCAAAGAATATTTTTTTTAGAATGTATGCGCATTTTAACACTATTAACGATGAGGTGAAGCTTTGGTTTGAGAGGGATATTGATGAAGAATAATGTGTTCTTGCTATTAAGCATTTAGGCCAAACTAAGGCATCGATGCTTGATGGTTTTCCTGTGAGTTTTTATCTTTTATGTTGGGATATAATCAAGTTTTATTTTCTTAAGATAATTAAAGATTTACAGAATATATGTTTTTTGGGTTGGCGGTTGAATAATGCCTTTATTGCTTTGATTCCAAAAAAGGAGACAATGGAAGAAATAAAAGATTTAAAACATATTAGTTTGGTGCGTGATCCTAACAAGATTGTGTCTGAATTGCATGCTGAAAGATTCAAAACTAGCGAATGTACCAACTATATTTTTTTTTATTTATTAAGAAGCCGCGAAATGGAGATGCGGTTTTGGTGGCAAATGAGTTGATTGATTTTAAATGCGTAAACCTGGTCTTCTTTGTGAGTTTGATTTTGAGAAAGCTTTTAATCATGTTAGTTGGAGCTTTTTAGATAAAATGTTGAAGAAGATGGGTTTTGGTGATAAATGGATATGTAGGGTTAAATGTTGTGTTTAGTTTGTGAAATTCTCAGTATTGGTAGGTGAAGCTATTTCTTATATATTCAAATAACCTCAACAACATGGCCTTATTTCTAGTTTTCAGTTTAGTAGAATAGGTACTTTTAATCATTTGCAGTTTGCGGATGGTACTTACTTTGATCAAGTGAAGAATCTTAGACTTACTCTTCTTTTTGTTTGAGTTTCTCACTGGTCTTAAGATTAATTTTGCAAAGAGTCATATTTATATTGTGGTTTTTGAAGGGGTCTCTAACAATTTTATTCTATTTTGGGGTGTTACACGATAGAAGACACAGTTTCTTTATCCTATAATTCAGATGTAGAAGACGTTTTGGAATGGCCTTTGTCCTCCACTAAGATATTTTTTGTTAAGACTATATATGATAGTCTTACTGCTAATGCCAGTGATGTAAGAATTGAGGATTTATTTTATTTTATTTGGAAACAGAAACCACGTACCACCCAAAATTAGGCTTTCTTATTTGTACAATTGCTCCAAGTAAGCTGGCTACGAGGGGTATGTCACGTAGAAGAGGTATGTGGATATTCTATATGATTGTGTGTTTTGTAATGAACATGAAGCTACTTCCCAAATTTTCTTTATCGTCAAGAAAATTTGGATAATGTTTCAAGAGAAGTTACACTGTTTTGTTTTTCAGTATGTAATGGTGTCTCTATTTCCTTACAATCCTAGCAACTACCTCAATCAACTACTTCTAGTACTATGATCTCGAATTTTATTCCAATTTGCATCATGCGGAGCATTTTGATGGTGATGAACGCAATAACTTTTACGGACATTTTAGCAATAAAGTGCTGATGGAGAATAAGACAATTTATTTCAGTTGGTCTTTAGTTGATAAGAATTTTTAAACCATACACCCTTCCGAGGTATGAAAAATTGGAAAATTGTTTTGTTTTTTAATATATTATGTGTAGCTTAGGATTGACTTGTAATCCTTTAGTTTTATTTTTGTTTCTGCTTTTTGTATGGTTTAGGATGGTATAAATTTATTATTATACCATCTCTTTTTTTTGACCATCAATATCCTTTTTTTTCCGATAATAAATAAACAATTGTATTTATAGATTTAGTGTTGTCCACATCACTTGTTATTTATGAGAATTCAAGCCATATTTTTTAGTTTTTTTACCTCGATTTGAAATATTAATTATAAAATTATAAAAAAATATAATCCTTCAATCTGCACATCCAATGGATACAAATCAGTGCATGTTAGATTGGGTGCAGATATAAAACTTTAAATCGGCCATATATTGGATTGGATGCAAATGAGGATAAAATCGGCCCAATCCAGACCATGCTTACCCTTAGTTATGATATTAAAGGTGTTTTTAAGATCCAAAACTTGCTTTGGAGCCCAAATCAAAAAATAATGAGTGATTTAAATCCTCTTTAGGGCCCAAAAAGTTATGAAACCTAAAATTTAGCTACACTTGTATTCTATGGTGTAGCATAAAAGATTATCAACATTAAGACAGCACATGGTCTGGTTTGGACCTATTTTTTATTCAACCAAACCGATACCATAAGTTCAGTTTTGTTGACTTGATAAACGATATTTCCATTAGTCAGACTAGGCTTGGTTCTAAACCATGCCAAATCCGTTTAGTTTTAGTAAACTGATAAAAAATTCAAACTTTCTAATTTGCTAGGAGATAGTGATCGGCAAGATAAAACTCATAGTAAATAATATTATAAAATAATGAGTAGGAGTATTATTTAGCATATAGTATAATATAATGAGTGAAACTTATTTTTAAGATATCTCTGACATCGACAGCTACAATCTACTAAAAATCGAAGACCCGTATTCATCGTTTTAAACTAAGGTTTCGGTTCAGTTTCGGGGATAAACCAGAACCGAACCAAGATTTGTCAGTTTTTATAATCTAAAACCATTGAACACGGTTGACTTGTTAGCTCAGTTCGATTTAAGCCACAAATGGTTCGGTCAGGATCTCATGATTCAGTTTTACCTGTACCATGTGCATCCGTAATCACTGTGATCCAAAAACTTTCTCTTGGTCTGAGATCTTCCTTTTAAACTATATATTCACTAGTTACCTAAGTTCATCAGATTCAGACTATAAAACAGTTTGCATTTGGTGGATTCAGACATAAAAGCACATACGCGCTCGATTATTGAGGTGGTATTTATGTTCTTGGTGTTGATACGTGAAAATAGTTACCCTCTAGTAGGACTAGAGAGTCCTCAAAAGATAGGGCAAGCCCATTCGGAAATGAGGACTTGGGGACTAAAGCCCAAGTCCGATAAAGTATGTCTATGGAATACCAAGGATAAGGAGGGGATTAATGAGAAACTAGAGGTTATATTAAGGAGGATGTCAATAATAGTAAATAAGAGGGTTCCAATGACATGTGGCATGATGTCATGAGAAGAAGGGGTTTTCGGAAAAGCTTATAAAAGGAAGGACATAATACAATGGAAAGAAAGCACTCTCCAATGACATGTGGCATTGTTGTGACTAGATGCTGGACCTATATCATATTTACTTTTCAACACTTGGCATAACTGTTGCTTTTTTTTTTCTTCTCTCTTTTTCGTTTCCGTCCATATTTTTGTTACAATGTTGGCAGCAAAATAATTACAATTATCTATCTTATCAAATCAGAGAAATCATCCACCAAAGTCCGGAACTAGAATAAAAATGTATAACTTATCAGATTAGATGGAAGATCCCTTCATACTCTTATTTTCACACTATCTTACACTTTGGACACTAATTTTTTTTCTTCTAGAAATCAAATGGTAGTGTATTTTAAGCTAGTGTTCTGGGGATATGTTCGCCTTATAACGGTTTACATACCCACAAAAAATGAGCTCATTCTGAAATTATAACTCCACCATCTACTACTTTGAAAGTCAACGGTCGAACATTAACAGATTTTTAACAGGTTAAAGTTAAATTTGGTAGAATGTGAGGTTTGATATTTCGGAATGTGCTAATTTTTTGTGGGTATATAAAACTTTGTAAAATTAATATCCCCAAAATATTAAATTCCAATACGCTACCGTTTAAGTTTTATTAGGAAAAATAACTCCCAAAGTGTGAGATAGTGTGAGGGGATACATTACTTATTTTTAGGCCCATTATGTCGTGACTTGTCGAAGTCTCGAAGACTCAAAATGCACTTTTTAAGCCCAGATTGCATTGTCTGAAAATGACTTGCTAAATGAAGCCCATGTATTAAACTCTCACAAACTTCTCAGTTCTCTCCTTCTGTTGTTGTTCTTGCTGTGTGATGATCATTCTCCATTGACCAGGCAAGTGGTGTGAATTACCGTTCTACAAAAGATTGTGCTGCTATTTTTGGGTAATGAATTGTGATTTACGTATACAGAGCATCTGATTTTTTTCTCATTCTCATATTCCGGCGGCATCTTTTTTTACTACCTATGGCAATGAATTACACAACTAAAACTAGTTTCTAAGTTCAGTACTTGTGCTTATAACGTGCTCAAAAAGAATATTTTTTTCCAAATAACCTATGGACTGACACTGACTGAAAGACCCGTTGATATATTCGAATTAAATTGAGCGAATTCCAAACATATATTCGCATAATAGACTAGTTAAACATTAAGAATTCACGTTGTTAACAAATTTCAACAACAAACGTCATTGGGCCAAGTCCAAACGTAACCTGGTGGCTGTTACATTTACCCATGAGTTAAATGCATCATGTACCTGGACCTTGTCTAGTTACGCTCCATTTTCTGTTTCAAACTTACCTGCTCATGATGCAAGTGGTAAATTCTTTGGCTCTTGATAAGCGAGTTCGAAACAATTAAAATCTTCTTCGACTTATGATATGCTGCCGATAGTACTTGATTTGTTTTCTCTTCTTCTTCCTCGGTCAATTTAGTGCTAGAAAGGGCAAAGAGTCTCTATCAGGCGGCAGGCATTTAACCAAGTTTTTGTACTTTTTATGTATCTGATCATTTTGTCAACCATATATATCTTAGCGGAGTTTACATCATGCATGCTTGTCAAAAAGGGCTACGGCAACGTGAATCGCTTAGCAAATGGGATTTCCGAACCCTAGTAAAATACGCGCCCCCACTTCCCAAACTGATTACAATTTCCTTAATTCTTTAATAGATAAGAATCCACATACTACTAGGATATTAATTTCGGAGGGGGGATTTTCATCTATATATATACACACACTCCTCTCTCTACAACAAACACAAAAAACCATAGAAGTGGTTCCTCACTTTTTTCACACAACAATCTGTCCCTCTTTATATATTTTCTTGCAACAATCTGGCCCTGATGTGTGGAGATAATCAGTATCATCATCCTCGTGTTCCAAGAGGATGTGTGGCAGTATTAGTTGGTGAAAAAGAAAAAAGGTTCGTAATCCCAATTACTTATTTGAATCACCCAAGATTCATGATTTTACTGAAAGAAGCTGAAGAAGTGTATGGGTTTCGTCACAAAGGCAACATAGCTTTACCTTGTGATGTTGACGAGTTCGTGATTGTGGGAGGTTTGATTGAACAGGAGATCAGGTCAACTACATGTGCACCCCGCCACCACCAGTATCGCCAACCATCACCACCACCAGTTTCTCAGCCGTTGTTGTCTTAAAGTCCTCTAGGGTTGATCTTGATTGATGTAAATATTGAGTTTTTCTGCTTTTTTTGAGGTGGAAATTTGATTAACTTTTTTAGTTTGATGATGACGAAAACATTATGGTTTCTTTAGTTTAGTTGAAGTAGTTATATTGAAATATATTTAGTTTTTTTGAAAAAAAAAAAAAAAAAAAAAAAAAAAAAAAAAAGTATATGTCTTCTTTTTACTTGTGTGCATATTCACAATCAAAGATTCGCACTTTGTTGCATGCTGTCGCTGATTGAATGCAGGTATTTCATCTCGAGGAGGATCCCCTCACACTTTTATTATCACACTATTTCACACGTTCGACATCATTTTTGTGAATAAAAATCAAACCGTAACAAATTTGAATATAATATTTTGGGGATATATTACCATTACATAGCTATATGTTCCTACCGAAAATGAGCGTATTTCGAAACGTATAACACCACCATCTACTACTTTGAAAATGAACCGTTAAAAATCAACGGATTTCTGGCCGTTGAAATTAAGACCGGTAGATTGTGAGGTTTTATATTTCGGAATGTGCTCATTTTTGGTAGGTATATAGAACTTTGTAAGAGGAACATATCCTCAAAATATTAGCTTCAAATACGTTACGGTTTAGTTTTTATTCACAAAAATGACGCCGAACGTGTGAGATAGTGTGATAATAAAAGTGTGAAGGGATCCTTCCTCCTTGGAATATTATTCGTTAAAAAAATCGTTCACCAAGTTGGTATTGTGCACAAATACAATGTGATGCCAAAATTAGTTGCATTGCATCCGATTATCAAAGGATTAAATGGAGAGTATTTTAGGAACACCGATATCTCATAATCGAACTCTAAAGTTCAAGAATTTTTTATTTTTTTTTTAAATGAAAAATTGAATTGATTAAACATCAGTGTTTACATAAGATGCATCCTCCTGCAGTTGATCAATGATATTACTAGGAGGAGCTAATAACCAGACACCACTTAATCTATCCACTCTTGCTAATTTTGACAGAATATCTGCTACCTTATGTTTCTCTTTTGGCACATAGCTACATTGCCAAAATAAAGATTTTATGTCTAAGATTAACCTGCGAAACCTCCTGTTTACATTAAAAGAATCTTTGATCTACGTGTAGAGTATCTGATTCTGGCGGCATCTTTTTTTTACTACCTATGGCCTGAATTACACAACTAGTTTCAAAGTTAAGTTCGAAAGGCTATCAAAAACAATAATTTTGCCAAATATTCATTGGACTGATTGAAAGACCGATTGATACTTATATTAAATTGAGAACGTATATTCGCATAATAGACTAATTAAACATTAAAGATTCAAGTTGTAAACAATAACGAACGTAATGGAGCGAAGTCCAAACGTAACCGTGTGGCTGTATTTACATGATGCCTCTAAGTCAAATATACGAGTCGACCGAGGGTCAAATTAGAAATTTGAACATTAAAAAAACAAACAATGTGACATCTAATTTATGCCGAGTCAGATTCAGTTCCACAAGATTATGAGAAAAGGAGAAAGCATGGAACCGACTCAATAGACATGATACTTATTCAGTGGACAGCAACATTGATTACCTATATGCCCAACTGGCCGATGATGAATTAAAATGCTGCCAACAATTCTTGCTTTTTGTTTTTCCTTCATCCTCAATTAAAAGTCAATTTAGTGCTAGAAAGGACAAAGATTCTCCATCAAGCGATTCAGGCGCCAGGCAATTTAACCAAGTTTTTGGTGATATCTTCGATTCTTATTAACTTGTACAGAGTATTTGATTATTTTGTCAACTATATATATTAAAGCCGAGCTTACATCATGCTTCTCAAGTCTCTCAACCACCAACAATGGGATGAAAATGGCTTTCTAAAAAAATCAAATCGCTTGTAAACACGTATTCAATGGTTTCAATGGCCATACACTGTTGATTTTTTTTTTTTTTTTAGAATTCTGTCTATGAATCTGATTTCACCTCAAACATGGAACATCCATGGCAAGGGTTAAGTCAACCACTTTAGAGGCTTTGGCTAACCCCGAGTATCCATTCAAACTAGACTGAATATTCGACTGGACAGACTACTCGTGCTAAGGCTTTGTTTTGACCTCCAGTAATTATCAAAAGCTTACAAACAATTCTTGACCTCTGGGAGTCTCCAAAGAGAATAACCCTAGTAAAATAACCGCCCCCACTTCCTAATTTGATTAGAATTTCCTTTCTCTTTAAGTTTCCTCAGAGACTTTCATCTATATATACTCCTCGCTTTTCTTTTCTCTCCACAACACGAAGAAAAACAAAACACAGGTATCGAAAGATCTTACCATGAGTTGCAAAAACCAAGTTCTTAAAAGAGATTCTTCTTCTTCTCTGGTTCCTTATTGGCTCTTCATCTTCTTCATCTTCTTATAACATCATACAACAACAACCTTTCGAATTTCTCACTTTCTTTCTTTTCTAAACACACAAGAATCCATCCCTCAGCTTTATATATTCTGTCTAGCAAACTAAGGTTTTGGCAGCTTTTTGTGATCTGAAATATAAAATGGCTATGATGTGTGGAGAGAATCATGTTCCAAGAAGATGTGTAGCAATATTAGTCGGTCAAAATGAAGAAAGATTTGTAATCCCAGTTACGTACTTGAATCACCCAAAGTTTATGAGTCTGCTCAAAGAAGCTGAAGAAGTATACGGGTTTCGTCACAAAAACAACTTAATTTTACCTTGTGATGTTGAAGAGTTCCTTAACGTGCAAAGTTTGATCGAGCAGGAGACCATGTCACCCCGCCACCACAACGACCACCAGCATCATAACAACCATCACCACCACCACCACTTTCTCCACGTTTGTTGTTTTATAAAAGCGCTTGAGGGTTGTTTCGGAGGATTGATTTGATTGATGTAATTTTCTTTAAAAAAAAGTTCTTTTCTTTTTCTGTATATATATATATTTTTTTTGGGTGGAGATTTGAATGATTTTTTTTTTTACTAGTTTGATGATGACGAAAATACTAGTGTACATTAATTGTTATTGACTTTAGTTGGATTAGTATTAATTGAAATATATTTACTTTTTTAGTTAAAAGTTGTGTATACGTCTTCTTTTTTCTTGTGGGGCAAATGCCCAATCCAAATTTGCAACGTGTTGCATGCTACCGCTAGTTGAATGCAGGTATTATTGGAAAAAATATTTATGGAAATGTGCAGCAGATTGGTATTGTGGGCAGTGTCAATGCATACATTTGTGTGATGCGAAATGTTAATTTGTGCCTGGTTAGTTTGTTCTGTTTTCAAGATTGGTCTTTCGATTTTATAGGGGATCAACAAATTGTTATTTTACACTACATCCGAATGTCAAAGGCCTAATAGGGAGCGTATTTTAGGAACCACAATATGCCAATATCTCAGAATCATAGAGTTATCCAAGAAACTATGTGATTTCAGCATGAAATTAATCGAAAAGTGATGGAAAATTTCCATATGCGAAGAATCCCATAAAAATCAGTTTAATTTTTAATCAAAAACTTAAGACTCTTTCTTCACATATGAAAAACACCATAAAATCTGTTATATAAAATTATGGGTGAAATTCTTTATATATGAAGAACATCATAAACATTGCTAGTTGTTCTTGAAATTCATCATATATTACTCTAGTCTATAACTTTAATCTCATTAACACATGATCTAATTTGGGCATTTCCCACTAAGAATAAAAGGTTTTTGGTTTTATTTCGAAATAACCCTATTTTATCTTTATCATGCAGCTCTAAGAACACACATTTGTCAACCTCTTGAACCCCGGATGTTCGACAATGACTTACTAAATTAGCCTTAATTTTGTTCTTATTACCCCGTTTCACTACACGAAATCAGAGAATTTGTAACGTTGAAAAAACGTTAGTATCTATATATTGTAACGCCAAAAAAACGTTAGAAATGTGCCGTTATTATTAGTATTACAATATTTTTCAACAGTTCATTCCGTTACAATAAATTTTTTTAAATAACGGTTTCATTCGTTGTAATAAATACACCAACGGTTATATAGTCAGCACAAGATTAATCTGATGTCATTTTGTTGTAACGGATAGCCGTTATTGCGCAGATCGTAACGGTTTGGTGTAACAGATACTGTAACGGCGACTTTGTGTGTAACGGTTGACTTATTGCCACATGTCCTTCCTTGTAACACCTACAACAACAGTTTTAATCGTTGTTTAGTTGGTTGTAACAGATTGAATTTAATAGTTATTGTAACGATTCACAACCGTGATAGCTTAGTGTAACGGATGCCGTATGACACGTGTCAATCGGTTGTAACGTGTAAAGTAACGGCGTCAAACGTTGATGATTGATTGTAACATTTTGGATATAACAGCTTGCTGTAACGATTCGATTCGTAACAGCTGACTGTAACGTTTGACGTTTGCCACGTGTCTATCGTTTGTAACATGTAGACTAACGGCTTTAGACGTTGACGATTGATTATAACAGTAATGAATTTTCCAGGTGTGCTAATTACTAACATATTTAATAACGTTGATTCGACGTTGATAAAAAAAAATAGTTTTTTGAAAAAAAACAACATTTTTTACTGTTATAAATAAGCTCCCATAATTGGACCCTGCAATGCAATGCAATACATTTCTGAAGCTGCAATACAATTACTTTCCGAAGCTGCATTGCAATTCATTTCTGAACCTCCAATACTGAATCTGAAACCCATAATTCAATCTCATTCCACAATACATACATTATCATTCTAGCAGCGGAAGGAATTCATTAATTCACAAATCCATACAACAACCAATTGAATCAAGGTTTGTCTCCTCATTCATTCACATATGCAGTATATACAATTATCATTCTTACATTGAAAGAACTGCTTAGGCCTAAAAGAATACATGGTTCCCTATATGGTTATAATCAAATGACAAGGGTTGTGTTTTTCAGCAGTTTCTAAATATAAAAGTGTTGTTCTGCATTTTACCTTGGCTGAAAAAAGTTGTTCATCAGCCAAAAGAAGTCGTCCTTTGACATCAGAGTATCCTTAACCAGCTCATGGCATCATCTATTTCCATCGATTCCTGTATCCTGACAAAACAACAAAAATGAAACAGAAACTCAAATTAGAAACAACTCTCATAAGAGAGAAAGATTCATTCAGTAATTACGGAAATTCATTTACATGTTCATTGTCATTCTGTACCACATACATTCTCATTATAGACCAACCAATTGAACCAAGATTTTTCTGGTCATTCATTCAGATACCTAAGTATATGTGAGTATGAAACAACTGCTTGAGGCAAAAAAAACATACATGGTTCCCTATGTTATAAGAAAATGACAAGGTTGTGTGTTTCAACAGTTTTTAATATAAGCAAGTTTCTAATAATAAGTTACCATGATCAGATTCCAGACTTGGTCCTTTAAGGCTGCAGGAATGAGCCTCCATTCTTTGTAGTCAATTGGACAGTGAACTCGAATGAGTTCCCCTGCACGAGTTGCAAACTTTGATGCATGTTCGCCAGATGGTCTTCCACATTCATCTATTTTAACTAAGAGTCTGGGTAGAAGTTGTGTCTCCTCCAACTCAGAATCAGATTGAGTTTCATCATGAGATAGAGAAGCTTCATGAGATAGAGAACCATTTTCATAACCACCATGAGATGGAGTACTACAAACATCAGATGCAGAACCAGTTTCATTGGTAGAAGAGACACAACATGATCTGAAAAGTGAGAATCCTGACTTGATAACATCTTTATACCAAACAAACCAAACAACAAACAACATATTAGGCATTTGAACAAAAATGAGAGCAAACCTAGCAGTGAACTAAAATACAAAACCCAACTTCTGGTTGAAATCTATGAAGGAGATTACAACCAACAAAGGTATAATTTTAAAGTAATAAGAACAACCTATAAAGAAAAACTTCATAACCATGTAGAAACCTTGATTTTGGTTGTAATCTATGGAAAGAGATAATAACCAAATACCAAGAATTGCAAGGTAGTAAATAACAACATACAAGTAAATCTATGGAGGAGAAACCAACTAACAAAAAAGAAAACCTAATTTGAAATAAATATTCAAAAGTAAAAGATACATAGATTACCTCTGGAGAATGAATGAGGTACAGAGATGTATGCGATGTAAGAGGTATATATGAACGAAGAAAGTGAGAATCGCAAAGGAGGATGGTGAGAATGAAGGGAAAGAAATTAAAATCTACATCTCCCTCCGTTTATAGAGAATGATTAGATTTGAAATTATACTAAAAATTTGAGAAGAGGGAAATGAAATTTGAGAGAGAATAAGAAAAGGTTTCTCAAATTTTAGAGGGAATAAGAAAAGGTTTCTCAAATTTTAGAGGGAATTGAAATCTAAAAGATGTATAAGAGTGGGGATTTTAGAGGGAACGAAATTTGAGACCCAAATTGAAACCTTACTTTTTCGGACAAGAGAGAAGAGTACAATAATAGAGGAGAGATTTGCTTTTCTCTAAAAATATATAGGTCAAAGGCGTCCGGATCGACGTAAAGCTGGTCAAAATTGTGGACAAGTTGGTCAAATTTGTG